>JAARMF010000773.1:0-30185 GCA_022844705.1 Toxascaris leonina | reverse complement strand
GGAAGATCACTTATTTGTGGATCCCAATTTCTTTGCAGGATTTATTTCGGAGGGGAATTTGCGCTTGTGTTCAAATTCACGGCATCTCTTTGATGACTAAATAGCTTCTAAATTTGACTGCTTGAAAGTCGAAAAAACTGGAAGTGCCATAATTTAACAGTGAACCACAAAGCTGTTTTTGGTCTTACACCTTCAGGCCGAAACCCAGGCTATTGCTTTGAGACGCTGTTCTTTTCGTGGGCCGCACTCAGCTGAAATGCTTGAAAGCTAGAGGCTTAACGTGAGTCTGATTGCGTTATACAATGGGCTCTTTGAAATCGCTTATCTCGAGCTCGAGCTGCTTTTGTTGGCTTGCTTCAGGAGAAGCATTCTCCTAAGGAAATGTATGTTTTGGTGGCAGTGTGCTTACAAGAACAGAGAGTTGCTTGCAGGGTCGCTGTACGCGTGAGAATCCGAAATGCAAGTATCTGCACCCACCGCAACACCTGAAGGATCAGCTGCTCATCAACGGAAGGAATAACTTGGCACTGAAAAATCTGATTTGTACGCAGCTGAATCAGAGTGCTGCTACACCAGCGCTTTCCACAATAAACCCGCTAACGCAATTGGTGGTAAGTGGTCAGGCAAGCCCGGCGCTTACCGATCCCCTTCTAATTGTGCAGCAACAACAGCAACAAGCAGCAGCCGCTCAAGCGGCCACACTCGTACCAGCCGCCCTTCCTTACCAGTACTACCAGGGTCTTACAACGATGTATCCAACAGTTGTACCGGTCGCTAATTCGGAAGCGTACCAA
This sequence comes from Toxascaris leonina, assembly GCA_022844705.1. NCBI lineage: Eukaryota > Metazoa > Nematoda > Chromadorea > Rhabditida > Ascarididae > Toxascaris > Toxascaris leonina. The sequence continues at coordinate 29,391 of JAARMF010000773.1, read as the reverse complement.
GCGGTAAGTTGAATCGCGCCAAACACTGCGCTTATTTTCTCCTCCTTTTCCTCCATCTCCTCCCGCTCCTCCTCGTCCTGCTCCTCCTCCTCCTCCTCCTCCTCTGCCCGGGTACGGTATCTACTCTATGTGTGCTTGAAGTTTTCCTCACAGCGCAACTCTTGTTTTTTTTTTTGCCTGAAGTGCTTATGAATTGTATGTTTTGTTTTTGCTTAGTGAACGAGCGTTGAATGCCGAAGTTGAGTCGTAAAAGTGTTAAGGGCACCGTGTCTCGACAGCGAGGTTCAAAACTAAATTGGTGGTTGGATTGGATGCGTCTGCTGGTGCACATTAACGCATTCATCATTTTCGTTTTTGCTCGTTTTTTTTTTCTGGATCGTTCGTAATTGACGCGTAATCAGTCAATCAGAGCACTCCCTCCTCTCCTAGGTGAGCTACAGTCTTTACCACTCGAACTTAGAGGTTGGATCAATTTGGATGAGTTCAGGTGATGGAAGTAAAGCAGCTGAGTTATTAAATGAGACAAGTTTGAATTTTGGGATGTACGGGCAAAGATTTCAGCTCATGAAAATTGTTTGTTTTAGACCGGGATTACAATCGGAAGTTGAGTTAATACGAACACTTTGAATGGGTGAATCTGGAAAGAACGATCAGCCGAAGTGCCTATTAAAAGAGATTTGTAGACTGGATGGCGAGCTAGAGACAGTACGAGTGAGGGAGGTGCTAGTTTATTTAGTGATGCCATCAGTTGAAATGGTGCGAGCTAGCGCTTATAGTCTAGTTTATAGCATCTTTTATTTTTAGGTCGCTGTTGGAGCACGGGACAAAAAAAAGGTCTTCATTCCATTTAAGAAAAACTCAGCTATATTTTTGAGGCCTTCAGGATGTTCACTAGGGATTGCTGTATGTGGATAACATATAAGTCATAGTCGATCCAAGGTGACAACATTCTGCTGGTAAAGAAAGCGCAGGACGTGAACCAGAAATGGGCAGCATCGGTGGAAAGTTGACGCGCATCGTTGGCCTGCTTCTGTGTACTGTGGAGCATTGCGCTCTCGTTTACGAGTGCGTGTCTTTCTGTTGCTTTGGGGCTGTACGGATATTCCTTCCCACTGACGCCTACCTCGATCCAGGAGAATCGTTGTCGATTACTAATTGATAGTGCGGTTAGTGGGCACATCTGAAAAGCATGGCCAGTGGCGGGTTCGATGGGGAGGGGGAAGGGGTAGTATGCACGCGAATGTGATGTTGTGTGGTGGCTTGTTGAGAGAGTGTGCATGGCTTGTGGCTGACCGCGTTTTCCCTTCAGCAAATGCAAGCAGCGCAGCTGGCCGCGCTTCAGAGCCTAGCGGCCATCTCCCAACAAGCGAGTGTCTCCATGCCGGCAGCGGCCGCGCTTCAGCAGACGACGGCTAGTCGTAAACGGGCACTCGACGACGAATCGCAACCGGGTCCGTCGAGCCTCGACCACAATCCTTTACTGCTAGCTGCTGCTGCCGCGGTACCGATTTCGTTCTCTCTTCTCTATCATCTCGTTTTCGTTCGTTTGTTCTCAGTTCGCAGTTTCGCTCACACATTTCAAGCTCTCGTTTCGAGTCCGAGCTCAGCTCAGCTCTCCAACTGCAGCGCTCACCACCATTAATGTGTTGTGTGTGCTCGCATGTGCTCGCTCGCTTCCCTTGGCCCCTTTAACAGTCTTGTTTAGGCGGGTGCCGTACCGTGCAAGCGACCGGCTGTCGACAAGAGTGGTGTTCCCGTCTACGCGAACGGTGCAGCTGCAGCGGCTGCGAGCACCGCTCAGATAGCACAACTGCCGCAGGCGACGTTCAATCCGTACCTAATTCCGGGTCTCCACGGCTACATGCCGGCTGTATCATGTAAGTGGCGCATGCAGCTCGCTTAAACGCTAATTGCGCTTATTTTCAGTTAGTGGCCAGATTCCTCCGCGTTTCTAATGGCACCGGTCCTTCTCTCTTGTCGCAACATTCTGTGATCTGATACGGTGATGTTTCATAGCGTTAGTCTATGTATAAAGAGCGGCCGGCGGCTGACGCTTATCGTCCTCCACATACACACACAAACACTCTCAATGCTTTTCGCTTAGCCATACGCTGCTTAACAACCCGTTCAGTAATACAGGACTCCTCTCTAACACCTTTTAACTAACGTGGCGGCAGTTTCTTTCATCGCTCCTCAGCTTTGTACATACCCGTTAGCCCCATTTTTGGAACGCTCGCCTTTTTCTCTAGCTGTATAGACGTTTGCAATGCATTTTTTTAAAAAGCCGTTTGCCTTCAATTTCGCTCTCTGGCGCCTTTGCTCGCAGCGTGCTATTGGCCTTTTTTTGTTTCTTACAGCGTCGCACAGGCAAGCGAGTACGTTTCATAAGCCCGGGGAGAGGGGTGGGTGGGGTGGGGGATTGTCGGGGGGAGTTTAAACCGAATTACTGGCCAGTCCTAGGTTTTGGAGATTTAGCAACTGTTGGTGCCCACAATCCGCAATAGTTTTGACCTTTGTATTCCGCCCAAAGCTCGCTTTATTGTGCCCGAACATGAGATCATTGTTTTGTTATGCAGTGATGAGACGGTTACATAAACGAAAAAGTTTTCCTTGTACGCGCATCGGGCAGCATTGTTTTGCACCGCATCCGACTGCATCGAACGCCATCCCAGACATGCTCATTGCACTCTTGTTGCATCTGAACACAACGGGACAAGTAAACAACATGTTCGTGATTGATGAACGATCTCATAGTAACCGACTGCTATAACAACTTTACCCTGGAGGTGTTAAGATGTGTAATGTTGGGAATTATGTTTTCATGCCACACAGGCGCAGTGCGATCCGCACGAAAGCGTCACACAGCTGTACTTATTGCAACCAGAGTATGTTTTAACATGCCACGAAATGTTTCAAGCCCAACCAACATTTCCTTTGTCTTGTCGAGTGCCCACTGCTACTGTACTCAAGCAATCGTCATCACTTCACAAGCCTATCTACGGTTTCTAGTCTACAAATACTTACTCGTTGAAATAATAGTTGTTAGGAACTGTGGAGAAAAAAGTGCGATCGAAGTCGATGGGCATGCGATATGCAAATAACAATGATTATGCACAGCAAGCATAAACTCGTATAGTCAAATGAGGGATAATTAGGTGATCCCCATTTAAATGAGTTGCTGCATGGCACACTGTCTGCCTCAATAATTATGGTGAGGCATCTTTGCCGTTTACATGGCACTATCATCTTATGAAATCTGCTAAACATGGATGTACGCCTGAATTAGTTCTGCCTCATTGCAATAGCTTACACATGCAATCATTGCAGCAGAAGAATATTTTGAATGTCGCAACTATGGCAAAAATTTAAGGTATGCGGATGCATCTTGTTTGCATCTCATCTGAATTAGATTGCAAAGAACTCGAGAAATTGAGGTGATTAATTACGAAATTATTATTCATATTGCACGGCAAGATGGAAGGCATTGATTCTTAAGCGTTTTTCTATTGAGAATGCTACAGATGGCTAATTGCGTTGAGAAATAACATCACGTTCAAACAGGTGTTTTTGATCTTGCAGTAGGAACACTTCTAAAAGCCAACTTCGGAAGCGAAGAAGTTGGTTAATAAGATGTACTTGCATATAGCAGGGGGTGTAGTTGGAGGAGTGGGGAAGAAGGAAACGCAAATCTCCCAAATTTTACACCAAAAGAATTGAATTGGCGCGCATCCATTTTACGAGCAGGTGATTCCTTCTCCAAATTTCTCATTGAAGTATGCATCTGCATATGAGGGTAGGTGTTAAATCCGAAGTGATGATAAGGACGGTCGGCTGTGTGACGCAATTCCTTTCACTTTCTCTTTCAAACATGTTTGCTGACGCTGTTGATGGCACATTTTGCCCTATAGTGCCCTGTTGGAGCACCGAGATAGGCTATCAATTAGACTGCTTCGGTTTATCTTTTAAAGTAGGGCCATACCAAACACTGGACTGAATATTTAAACATGAGTGGAACTTAGCTGAAATTGGTGGCTCGATTCCATGGCTGTGTCCATGAAGTGTATCTACATTTATATTCTCTCTTTGTCTGCCGATACTGCAACGCACCAGCCAAACATCACCACAACGGCCGCCCGCATCTTTTACGCCCTGCGATTGTGATGTTGAAAAAAACGTCAATATAAACAGCCGCCAATGATGCTCTTTGTTCGAATAAATCCTTCGCACGCGCTATGGGGCCCATGCCTGCGTGCAAAAAAAAGACACGCGTCGCTTGCACTGCTGTAGGCTTGTGCTAAAGGAGATACCTCCGGGTGTTTAGGCAGGTGTTCGTTGCTCAGGTTGGATGCTTGGAGTAAGAATAGCTGCCCGTTTATCAGAGCTGTTGCGGTTCGCAACGAAGGAAGGGGGAAACTGATGCATGAAGTTGTTGAGCGTATAATGTACTGCATGCGTGTAAACGTTCAACGCTAACTGAATGGAACTCGATGCGAGGTGGGATGTTCTGAGACTTCAGTATGAGCACATATCGTAGTCGAATCGAGCGAGAATCGCTCGTTCCAAGAGAAACAAACTGCAGATAAGCAGACAGCCAATAGCAGTGCTGAAATTTGTTCGTTCCATGTGCTCGGGCGGCTGTGCGACCGCAACCGCATTCAGTGCTTAATTGCGCCAACTGGCTGCGTCGGCTGGTCGATGGCTGGGCTCGCTCCATGTCCTCAACGAACAGCTATGTTGGTGTTGTGAAATGATGATGTGAAAGCAGTCGAACTAAACGATCGGCGAGTGCCCAAAGTGCATCGGAGTAATGACGAAAATCGCTAGGACGTTCTGCATGAGCTTAAACAGTTCGCTAAAGCGCAAGTGATTCGTGACCCCATTTATGAACCGAATGTTGGGAACCTGCAGGAAGTGATGAACAGCCGGCTGGATGATCACCCAAATGAAGTTCAGAAATAAAAAATTGTGGCTGGCCGCACAGTTAGTAATTGCTGGATGAAGACTTGTTAAGTAGGTACATTTGGCTGGCAATGTAGCTGATAACATTTGACAACTTGAACGCCGTAACTGAGCGAACAGGATGGCAAACGCATGCACGGTAGGAAATCGACAGCCTTTGCTCGTGTGAGCGGAACCATTTGAACAATGCGTCGTCGTTGAGGTTTTGTGTTCGTTGGATAGTTGTATAAATGGAATTGGTGTTGGTATATAATGCGGATGACAGCGCGATCTGCTTGTGCTTAGAATCACCGAGTGTTGCGGCACCATCCAGGAAACAAAGCCGCTTAGCGTGTGTTTCCAAATGCTGCTGAGGCGAACAGATCCGGTTCTGCGTGCCCGCAAATATTAGCCTTTTTAACGACACATATTCACGATGCCCCATTCAATTCTCGTATGGGCTATCACGACCGGAGTGCCAAATGTGCATGCCCTTTGCGATGGTGTATTGAGGTGGAGGACTGCTTGGAGTAGAAAGAGAAAAGGTGCCTGAACGTAGGGGATGGCTAGACAAGTCGCGGTCATCTTTTTTGCGAGGGTTAAAGCGCCACACACGTTTTGCTAAGGTTGGTTCTCTTGTAGAGGACAAGTACTCAGCACACCGGTTCTGTTTGAAGAATAGCAGTGGTCACTTCTGCTTCCTTCGATGAAAAGAAGTGCCTGCCATCTTCAAAAGATAAGGGCGCAGTTACCTAGAATACAGGTAACCACCAGTGCATAAACGATTTATAATTCTTTTTTTTTTCTGCAAATTAGTCGGGAATATTAAACGTTGTACAAAGGTTTTTTTGAGTTTTAACCCCGCTGTTGCAGTTTTTCTTACTTTTCTTTGGTGGTGAGTACCCATGAAATGATAGTTGCTGCAGTTTGAATTTCCTCAGAAAATCGACAGCTCACCAAACTCATGCGAAGATTCTGTGAACTGTTTGAGGCTATCAAAAATATAGCAGCAGTGAAAAGGCTGGACGCTGTTTGATGATTTTTTTCAATTAACTGTAGTGCAAATAGGGTATAAATGAGCAATGTTCCCTATTTAACCAAACTATACGCGTATAATGTGGAATTGATTGGTGAGCACTGTTGTCTAAGTGATGAGAACATGAGCGTTGTTGTAGCTTTACATCGTGATGAATATTTATTTACATTTCGGCTTAAAAATGCTTTTTGCGAAACGTGCAGTGTGGTATTGACCGAAACAAAGTGAAAGTGGCTTCTCGATTGGCGCTGCAGCGATCAGTTGCATTCAGAGAGGAGATCGTTTGAGACAGTATCGCTGTTCACTGTCAACAATGAGCGCAATGTGCTAGCGAGAGTGGAAGTGGAAATGTGCTGCGTATGTTGTTGTGTTATGCATTTCGTGATGTGCTTGCTTTTTCATCGTTTTTGGAAGGTGATAAACACAAGGGAACGTGGTCCAAATGAAGGGCGATCACATGAAGGCCGGTCCTGTTGGATGGGCGCAACAAGTTCGGCATTCATCGCCAAATAAGGAGATAGCTTGGGCAGTGAGATGAGATTTGGTTTCTTATCTCAGACTGACTGTCTTGTCAATCGTACTGAGCACGTGTTAAGTGTTTATTGACCACTTTTATCTGAGCCAGCATTTTTACTTTATATTGCGCTCGAAGACAATTTGTTATTTGGTCTCGCCTGTATGCTTATCATCAGGTTGGACGGGTCACTGCTTAATGTGAATAACAACGAAAAAGGAAGGCAATAAATTTGATGCATAGGTTGCGCACACAATTTTTAGTTCATATTGAGACCTAGTTGGTCATCATTTGATAACAGTTTCGTAACTGACGGTGACTCGAAAAGTCAGCGCACTTAATGGGGCAATATGCGAAGCGCAATAGATAACATGTTTTCGTGAGCAGTAGCTGTCTCATCGTATGCGTGGAGAGAGAGAATAGGTTATTTGTTGTACGCTTTGAATGGTGAAGTGCATTCGCTCACGCAACGCCGCCTCCCAAATGTACACGATTTTATGGCCATAATACGGCTTCGGGGGAAATCTGTCAGAAATGTGATCGTTCGACCTACAGCCCATTCAGATTAACGGCCGAAAATGTCCTATTATGTCCTGAATGTTGCAGATTTGATTCCTTGTTAGCAGTGGTCTTCAGATGGCTTAGTCCGACCGAAGACGTTTTAGCTCGGTGTTACTGGAACTAAAATACCCCTAAATCATTACTTCCCTCGTTTTCTTCTGTGCGAAAAATCCAAGTGCTCACTAACATCCTCTCAGGATCGTGATTATTCATTCGGCATATATAACGGTGTGCGAAAACGGCGGAAGTGCTTCTTTTGAGAAAGTTGGAGACTTCATTTTTTCTTTTTAATTGGGCAGAGTGAGCCGCTTATGTCCTATCAAATCGAAGAATTCAGTGGGCTGTTGGAATGAGTTCTCGAAGAAAGTGGTCTTGAACTTTCATTGTCGGTGAACTGCGCCAATAAGAGCCAGTAGCAACCATTATTCCATGATAAGATTTCCATGGTCGGTTTGGTCTGCTCGAGTATTTGTTTGATTCATTAGTTGTGCGCTAATGTGAAGGCAGAGGAGCTTGTCTGTTTATGGGCGAGCTAGAAAGAACTATTCGAAGCTGCTGCCATCACCTCTCGTGGTTAACAGCATAGGAAAAAGCAATTTTGATGGGCGCTGTTTCGGCAACGCCACTTCCAGAAAACACTATCTGTTCTTCAAATAGCACACGTCACTTGTCTCAACTAATACAGCGATTCATCATAGGCGCATAGTCGATGTAAATACATGCATGTAATTGGCTTTCTTAGTCACATGAAGCAGCCTAGAGATCTGACGTTTTCTTCGCCACAGAAAAGATAACACTGAAATGCATCCATTCACCTAGGGGAAGTGCACCTCATTTAGTCTCCGTTTTCTTTTCTTTTTTTTTCTGCTACGAACGAACCGTTGAAGTCTCAAGTTTCCTGAGGTGAGTGTTGCGTTTTAGAGGTTCAAAGGTTGGTGAGCCACGCAACGGCAGCATCAACAACAACAACGACGACAACGGCAACAACAAATGCACCAACATGGGACTATGTAGAAGTAATTGTTCGCCAATGTCCTGTCGTGCATCAATCGTTGCTTCACATTTGATGCATTGTTGCATTTCATCGTTGTCGTTCTGCATAGAAATGAAACCGGTGAAGCAGCTCCTTTTTGTGGAATGTATGTTTGTCTGTACATATAGTGCATAAAATGACATCAAGAGATGTTTGCTGTTTTCGTTCTTTGGTCATCTCTCGATACACTCAACTGCTTACTGGAAGGGTTCGCTCGTTGGGTTGCGAAAAGCTGTTAACTCTATTTAAAAGAACTCATTCCTCGCAGCATCAATGTGCTTAGTTCATTTGCGTAGCATATTACTACTCCCCGAGTGAAAGCGTTCATATTTTGAGGAATCAAAAAATATGTGAGAAATTAGTGTGTTTAAAAATGAATTCTAGCGAGCACAGTTCATGCATAACATATCATAGGCTAATTTGCTTTGGTCATAGTTACCGGGCCGAGGATATGTTGGCTGTGAAACCCTATCACAAACTTCGCATTTTTAACAGAAAAACTAAAGTTAATTGAGGTCTATTTTCGACTTGAAGCTTGGGAAGTTGCGCTGCGATGGGAGTGGAACGTTTTTAGGCGTCATGCATAACAGTCGGAGAGCGCATGTCTGTGATGCATGCCAGCTTCTTGCTCAGCGGCTCGCAGCTGCTGTATCGAGCCTTGCAGGTGATGATGATGGCTCACCACAGTTAACTAGTACATTCGCTTCAACAGCGCCGTTTTGAATTCACCTCTTCCAACGACACAGATTTTTCGACGAATTTTCCCATCAATAAAATATGGAAAACATTAATCGTATTTTCTCCGCGAAATTATCCTGCATGACCGTTTTAACGTAGCACTTAACGGAGTGAATGTATGAATTCCATCGATGAAGAACTCAGATATGCCTGCTAGACAAATAGTCGCAGAGAATATAACTAGCATTGGACAGCGAGTTTTTCGAGTTCGCCGGTAATTTTCTGTGTAAGTGTGGCCGTTACAGATGAATGAAAGTCACACTAGGTGAGTGTTTCGCTGTAAAATATACAAAAATAGAATCACTTCTGTTGGAATTCGTCAGTGCATTTTTCCTAATAAATTGGCCAACGAATTCTTTGTATTATGCGAGAAATCCGCCGATAAATTTCAGCCTTCATTTTCAACGACTTCCGAATCGAATACGCCGAATATTTTCAGCAGTTAATCAGTGGCCATTTTTTTTTTTTTTTGCTGTAAACATTACACGCAGCAAATTTCGCTGTTTTCCTTACGGGAGTGCAATGGAGGTCATAGATCTAGTGGTGAAGTTGAATGCAGGAACTTCATCGATGTATACATTTCTTGGTACATTCTAGAAGTCAAATTATTCTAAGCAGCTTGTTGCTATGGTTGATTCATATATCTCTAGCTTTGTCTCAGCCAGCTCTTCCCCTAATCAAATAGGTGAGAAGTTGATCTTTCTTCAAGAGTGCAGCATCGATAAATGCATTTTATGATTCAGAAGACCGAACAACTAGCAGAAAATTGGTGTGAAGGGCGCGTCTCCCAGCTTACCTGATCAAATTATAAAAACGTCAAAGCGCTTTTCGGATAAGTCACGTGGCTATACAAATGCCGAACCGCAATCATTGCACTGGAAACGCACTAAACTACTGGCACAAGAGGGGTTTGGTGTTTTAATGATGCACATGAATGCCTGTAATTCGTGCTAAATGTAATGAATTGTAGTGAAATTATACATAGGAGGGGTTCACAAGCTGAAACTGTCTTAGAGACAAGCATACACATTGATCACGCAGATATGAAGCGATCACCATTTGCAAGAGGCATAGCAAATGCACTGAAAACGGTGTGAAATATCAACAGATATGCTGAAAAATACCTTCAGATATCCCTAAACACATGGTACGACCGAGTGATCATCATCGTTTTTCGTCTGCAGTTGGCCGCGTTTGAATTTTACATGCTTACAAAGAAAAGTTGATGCTTCACAAATTTTCCATCATAAACTGTGGCCCACCCCTGATACTCGTTGAAGTGCCATTTCAGAAGCTCACTAACTAAACTCGAGCTGAGTCGAATGAAATGAACAAAAATGTTTTGTAGAATGAGTGCGTTTACATTATTGATAAGTGCTCAACGAGTAAATTGAGCATTAAATCGCATGAGAGGATGAAAAAATCGTCGATGCTTTGCAGTATCTTCTTTATTGATACGTATAATCCAAAATGATTTAGACGATAAAAGTAGAAGAACCCACTAACTATTTAAAAAAATAGTTACAGGTCACTAACAGCTAATATCACTTTGTTCATTTCCATATGCAGAAAGTCCACTAAAAAGTGTTCATCTGTATCGATGCGGTGTATGCGCTACGCATCGTAATTCCACCTTTGCTATTGCAGATTATGCATACGAACTTTAGATGCTACGTTGTGGTCATCCGAAAGAAAGAATCGGAGCCATTGAAAAGCTCGAATGTATTGATCGATCGATCGATCACGCAATCTTGCTGCGCATTTGCCTGAGTGCAACCTAGTTTCTTTTGTCTGACGATATTATCGGCATTATAAGTCGTAAAACGCTCTCTCGGAACGTTGTCTGATTTTGTATAGTCGAGTTGGTCGTTAGTGACCTGAGTGGTTCCCCTAACCTCATCAGTGAAAGTGAGCAGTGTGTTTGGATATTGCGGTCACATTCGGCGACCGACTTTCATTGAATGTGCACTAGTGAATGGGTATTGTGCGGCGGAAAAACATTTTGACGAAGTGAAATTACGGCTGTCTAAAAAAGTGGAAAGAGCGACTGGGAAGTGTATGACCACACGACTGGTTTCGTTAAAACCCTAAATTGACCACCTTTGAGAGATGAAAATCAACTCAGAATAGCTCTTCTATCCGTCGTTACTCTTTTTCATGAGTCATTCAATTTCTTTCTCTCACTATTCGACTAACCGTCCATGCATTCTATTCTCTGACATATGTTGAAGGGACTTAAGGAAGAGAATAATTGTCGTAAGCAAATGATAGATTTTCTGCAATAACTTCAGTGAATATAGAGTTCGCTATAATCAGTCAGTTCGGCAAACCTAAGTCATCTTGCAGAATAAAATCCAAGTGAGATCTTATTCCACTCTCGGCCGGAACTTTGACAGATGCTTCTTATTTTGAATTCTTGCGATTCATTTGCACGATACGTCTCTGCCATCATTTAGTATTTATTTTCTAGTTTGGCTGAGAACAAACCGTCGGCATTAATTTATGTTAGGGGATTTTAGAGCATACCTTATTCTAAACAAGAAGTGTTGCTCTTAGCAACTCATTGAAAGTTACTACAGTGTTCGTTTTCAGTTTCGTTCATTATTGCCATTTCCAGAATATGCAGATCTTGCTTGCCCTTTCAGTACATGCATCGGTGGTATGAGCCAAACCGAAACCAGTAAAATTGTCGTAGCCTGTGGCTGCAGCTTATAAAGTGAACGCTACTACTAGGAAGCAAAAATATTATTGAGTATTTCTTGCAACGACTGTGATCACTTATCTTACAATTTTGAAACCAACCGCAATCTTCTTTTCCCTCATTTCGAAGATGGAGCTCTGGCTACGCTTGTGACTAATGCTGTCGAGCTTTGCAATCACATTTTTCTGCGACCGAAACTGCTGTATGTCCATCGTAAAATACAAGTGATGCTGCTCACATAAAATCGTTGCCTCTCCCATTCCCTCTCAGAAATGAAACGATTGTAGAACGGAGGCAATTTAGCATTCAATATGGATGATTCACTCGAGCAGATGTGAATCGGTGCTGAATGAGTTCCTTATTTTGTGTCCTTTAAAAAATGGTGTTGCCGTGCATGCGGCTATTGAAAGTGATGATGAAGTGCTTCATCGAATAGCACTGTCTTCGCCAGCTGTCTAAAGTTGATCGTTACGTTCGCATACTGACAAGTCGATTCACACTATCACCTCGCATTCCATTCACATCTGTCTATTTGCGCCGAATGTAGCACTAGCACTTAAAATAAGAATGAGTTAAACTCGTTCACTGTGAATCTTCAAAGTCCTTTGTCCGATTATCGTGGATTTCAAGCTAGAAAAGCTAGAGGAAGACCTCATAAGATAAGCTGATGTATTTTAATTTTATGCGCGCGAATATTGAGATGTTACCGTGGCAGAAGATGAGCAACTGGCACTACAGGTTTGGCGACAACCGTGTCCCTATAACATGGGCAGGTAGAGGTGGGAGAACGTGAGGAGAAGAAGCAGCACGACGGGCGCTTTTGCAGCTTCCGTTAGCACCCAATTTCATTAACTGCCGGTGCCAAGTTTCGAAATGNTTCCGTTAGCACCCAGTAAGTAAAAAGTGGTGTGATCGCGAGCTTTGCGTTGAACCTCAACCTTAGGTTGTAAATCACTTTACTGAGGTGCGAGTGTCTTAGCGCTGTCGCTGCATGAGCGTTGATCAGGTGCAACGTTGTTTCGGGAGCGAAGAGAGTGTGGTTACTCACTGTTGTTCGAACAGGTATTCATTGGCTATCCAGGTGGTCAATAATCGAAGTGGGCAAGACTCCAAATTAAAAAATGTTCAAAATTACTAAAAGTGAGATCGTTTCAAAACTCCCTCATTCAAAACGTTGCCCAAACATCTTGTATAAGCATTGCCGTAGTGGAGCTGCCTCCAGTGAGTGTTGCTAGTGCAACTGTCCCATCTGCAAGCGTACGTAGTATTTCAACTTTTATTGTTGAAGTGAGGTGCAACAGTGATCAATTCTGCAAAGTCCTTCCATAACGACTTAAAGTTATTCTTGCAAAACGTGTTGGCCATCTGCATTGATCCATTAGTCGAACATACTCGATCGCAGTTGCTTTTAGATTTGACCCTTACGAATTTGACCCTCCGGTTATTCGGTCCTAACCAACAGAACCGGAAGGCCGAATTTAAAATTTCAAAGTTAGATGGAACTTTTGCAACATAGAGGTCGAATTCATCCGCGCCTGAGTGCACCAGTCGAATGAGTCGAGCCTGCATTTTAAATTCGACACCAGAATGAAACGGCTTTATTTTTTCGCTTTTTCCCACCGCAAACTGTGGATTTCAGGTATAGCCTGAAGTCTCATAGGTTGAAATGGGAGGTTCGAAAATCCTCGCCGTTCTCCCCGCCTCAAATGTGGGGGTAAAACCTATTCGAGCAATGAAGAAGTGCCATTTGTAGGTTACTTGGTGGATTGAACCGAATTTAAATTTCTGGCGATCTTTTGAGCAGACAAAAAGGTATGGGAGGTATGGGAATGCATAGCGAAAACGCATAAAAACTCAACTTTAATGTGCAAGCTTTCGCAAGATGCTGGCATCACTTTGAATTGTGGATCGTTAACAATGCAGCCAGGTGCATGGGAATCTCAGTGCTTAACGGCGCTGCGAAATAAGCTAATATTTCTTTAATTGCTCCACAGAAAGCGTACAAGACGAGGGAAGCCCATGTTGCTTTGAATTTGTTATCCTCTTAAAACTTTTCTTCTGCAGTTGAAATGAATCGATCACAATTTCTCGAATTCCATAAAACGACCGATAAACCCCTTAAAAGATACGAAAAAGTGCATAGCAGCGTAAAGAGTGTGAATGAGTTTTTAAACGTCTCAAAATTCGCCGAATAAAGTTCGGATTTATTTGGCAATTCTAATCCATATATGTATACTGAATGGTAACAAATTGAAAGAACAGTAGCATCCATCGTCTTTTCTTTTATTTGAGACTGTGGAATAAAGATCTCTGCATTAAAAATCACTGCTAATCGGAGACGCTGTGTGACGTGGATCCGAACGAGAACTCACATCTCCACTTCAAATTGTATTCAAAAGCTTTGAATTTCCTATAATGACTAGTAATAGTTTTTTTTTTTTGAAAAAGACGGTCTAATTATCATTCGAATCGCCTGTTCTCTTCGAAAACAGTCCATCCAGCGAGAACAAAATTTATGGCGCTAATGTCGTCTTTTCGCAAGCCGAGGCAGCTTAGTTCACCACTTCCACGGTGAATGAGGTCGAAAATGTGCCATAAGCATCTTCTTTTTGCGAGAAAGAACTGTCACTATGTGGATACACTAAAAAGATGCTATTTCCGCACTCATAACTAGCTTATCTACATTACAACATGAAGCACAACCTGCGTGGAGTGTTATTCATCAGTATATAAGAAAATTACTATGGAAGTAGAAATTAGGCGAAATTGCACATGAAAGCACCACAGAAAGGAATGTTGCATGTGTAATGTTGATTGCAGCGTGTTGTTCTCGACGCGTCGTTCTCATGCACTGATGCCGTACTGAGATAAGAAATCGATGTTTTAACGACTGCTTGCTTCTTAATACACAACCGCGACATCTTCATTCCCTTTCCGAACATTTCACACCGCGGATGATGTTTTGTCTAACGAAAGGTGCATCTCGTAGTCTGAGATAAAGATCTTCAAAATAATTGTTCACTAATGATGGCCGGTTGGTTTCGACAGTTTTTTCTAAAATCATTAAGGATTTGTACTATAACATATTTTAATATACTCGTGTTTGCGTCCGAAACTTTAACAAACATTGCAACAACGCCTTTGTTGTAGATGATACGCGGTAGGTGCACTTCTGCAGGTTTTAAAGCCGAAGGCAAAATTGGAGACTTCGTTTTCGAATTATACTGAAAAATTTTGCAAATAAAGGTTTACTTAACTGGAATTCACGCGAGATATTCGGCAACTTTTTCCTTTGTATTACCTAATTGTAGGTGGTGCAATAAGTGCATGCGGTATTCTCACATCATTGAGAGCGTTCGCATGATAGGCTGCTCACATATTCATTATTTCGGGCAGTAAACAAGCGGCGATACTGATGCCAAGAATGCATGAAATTTAGCATAAAAAGATGCGAAAATATTGAACTGGCAGCCGGCAAGCTATTCACATGGTGATCGATGACCAGCCGTGCAGTGTTATGCATAACTGGCAAAGCCGTGGCAGCTGCCGGCTTAATTTCAATTTGATGTTGGCAATCTCGCCTTTTATCGTTTTTTTCAGCTTTACGGCTCTATAACTAAGGACGTCTCTTGCAGCTTTTCGAGTGCACTGCAATAAAGGAGATTAAAGAACCATCCTAAGCGAAATCGACTGGCCAAACTAGATTATTAAATGAGTGCTTTAAGCTATTGGGTAGACATAGCAACGATTTAAAGCCAGACGCGTTATTTACTGTTTCACCTAATTGCTCAACCGACCATAAGAGGCGTTAAAAATTATTTGAGAACTGCTACGCAAGCTGGCACGATATGCGTTGTGACATTCACCTCAAGTGACCAACCGACTAAATAAATAAATGAAGTGAAATATTCACAATGACGCCCTCACACTTGATCAGACTTCTTTCGAAGTGATTCCAATTTTCTAAGAGGCGAGTGGTGTCAAAACGACGCCGTTCTTCTAAATGCCTATGTTACTTTCGAGATCGATGGACCATGATTTGCACTGCATGCAGCTCAATTTCACAACTGTGTTTTCAGCGGCTGCAGCGTAAGGTACACATACAGCCGCATAGGCGTGACGTGGCCATAATGCTACTCCGCAAAGGGAACTTAGAGGTTATTGCGATCACGTGAGGTCTGTAGGCGCATCTGTCAGTCTGCCGCAACCGGTTCTTTCAAATTTGGAACTGTCCACGCTGAACTTATCAACTCATGTTCATCATAGAATCATGGCATAATGTGCAACATGAACCTATAATTCGCACCCACACTGCGTGCTCCATCAACCTAGGGGAAAGTTGCACAAATTTTAAGGTGGCTAAAATTGTTTGCAATATGCGAAAGACGTTGATGAGATTCCCATCTCGCACCGATCGAGTCGCAAAAAAACGGAATTTTTGGCGGAAAGTTTGGGGCAAACCATCGGACTATCAAAATAAAATATTTCGCACATTTACTATTTGTTGCAAGCTGCGGAACGGATGCATGGGGTGAGGGGATATCGTGCCATCTCTGATGCGCCTGTTCAGTTCTCTTGCATCAAATATCGCTGAAATAGAATCCCATTCAGAGTTTTCACCGCCCCACCGGCAATCAGGTGGTCAAGAATCATTCGAAAGTAGAAAGGAAAAGAAGTTCGTTGCGCTACGACCATTCGCAGCATATTAAAGATCCAAATCTTTCAAATCCAACTTTGAAAATCGTGGGAATCTGCAAAAGGTTATAGGAAGCGAAAGAGTGCGGTATTTCATCTCCAGTAGGATATAATGTTTACACAGAATTTTTTTGGCTTTCAAACGACCAGAAAATTGCGCCTACGTTGAAGAAAGATCAGTGTGTGAGCCGCAGCAGTGCAAACGTATCAAAAATTTTATGTTATCCCTGTTGTAGTGGTCAGTGTCACAGTAAATTTTCAATGGAGATTTTTCGCCAATGCTCAACCCGTAAATGGCAAATTTCATTGCTTTTCCTTCTCGGTTTATACTGACTGAGTCAGACAGACTTGTGTGCGCACACGGTGAGCGTGGTCGTGATCGCATGTGCTAAAATGCGTTTCATGGTGATGTCAGCTGCTGACAAACAGTACGCATGAATTTTCGATGGGCACTGACTGAAAAACTTTTCGTATTCTCTCCACGTTGTTTGAGTGATGAATAAATTTTGCATGTTTTCTGATCCTCATATGTATGGAATGAGCAACAACGTGAAATGACGGCGATTGTCACAAAGAGGATGTTTGTCGAAAAAAGAGTAGTTGAGTGTACTTCATTGCTTTTTGTATAAAGGATGATAGATCTGCTGTATGCGCAGACGAAGTAATAAAATTATTTCGATGATAGTATTCATCTGCTTTTAACCCATTTTGCAGCAGTTATGTTGCAGCCACTGCAGAAATATTTCACATTATGTATGCAAAATGCGAATAATGGCTCTTCACATATCACACCAACGTGTCAATAACCACAAAATAAGCACTGCAAACGCCACAAACAAAACGCGGCGCGCGAGAAATTGCCGCCAGCAGTGATAACCATAACAATGAACATTCATTACGGGTGCTAGTCAGGGGAGAGGGGAGAGGGGAGAGGGGGAGAGGACCGCTGCTCCAGTAAACAAATTACGGTCGGCAAAGAGTTGGTCCATGAATATTATCATAAATCAGATAAGTCATATCATAGGTCATGCGATCTTACTAGAACATGCACATGAACAAGTCCAGTTGCGCTTTCTTCCATGAAGATCTGCTCAACCGCCTCGTCTTACTGCTGCCACACCTTTTCTTCTATAAAGCAGTTGCAGACCGGACTGCTTGTGTGCAAAACGACGCCGGCATTCAGCATCGGGATTCGTCATTTATTCGTTCATTGTTGCACCAATCGAACACATGTGACTTTGCGTTTGAGTCTAACTCAGTCAAAATGACCAAAATGTTCTGTTTTCCCATTTCTTCGAATTTCGGGTGTGGACAAGAAGCACTGTTAGATGCGCCAACTTCAGGAGAAGATCGAACACCTATCGAGTAATAAAGATATATCACAAACTTAATTTTAGATTTTTTTGACCAGCAGATTTTCTTACACACGAAATACGCTATGGAGGCGTCATATGTTTCACGTTTATACATAATTTCTATGAAAGCTCTTTAAATTTCACTTTGTCTGATAGCGCTTCAAACTTCCATTACTTGCTCACTTTCTTCTCACTTCTCAAGTTACTGTACTCAAAGTCTGAGGAACAAAGTCTCGAAGTGAAGAGAGGGGAGCCACTGGAAAAACAACCGTCGAATAGCAAGCGAACAGCCGTACACCTTCGTGGAACACCGCATTAAGAGTTTCTATACTTGATAGCGCTTCAACTCTTCGCTCTTAATACACGCATTGCGCATTCAAACCACTTCTTATCTTCTCTCACGGCATTCCACATAACGTTCTGTTGCATAAAGAAGGAAAAACGGATGGGAAACGGTTATGGCGCGATTGCTCGTAATCGCATTTTGTAACAGTGCTGTAGTGTATGCGCAACAATATATAATGGCGTCAAAAATTCATGTCTTCTGCTCTCAAAAATAGACACTTTTGTGGCCTGAAAATGTGATTGATTGAGAGAAGACAACGATGGAAAACTTGGATCGATGACAAAAATGAATGAAAGATGAGGGAGTGAAATGAACAAGGTTGAAATGTAGTATTTCATAGAACAGGTATGAAGGAAGCTAATGAGTGTACAGTTACGAAGCTTAGCGGTTGTAATACTTCCGTACCACCAGAATTTTTGACATTACTATTTGGCTTCGAAAGGAGTTCTATGCGCACTTGAATGCGTCTGGAATGTTTGTATATAGAGGTGCGCCCAAGCTATTGAGGTAGCTGAAGAGACGAAGGATTTTAGAATACTAAGGCCGTTGCAGAAGATTTGTGCGAGCGAATGGTTCATTTAAAATATGAGCACGTTATCATGTGTGCTCCATTATTTGTTGGCAATTTATGAAACGAATTGGCCTGATAAGGCAATCCATCACTCGTCAAGATCATTTTTCATGTCGATGCATCAATGCGAGCAGGTCTGCGGGCATTTGCAAGTTGGCAGGAAATTTTTACGTGTGTTGAATCGCTCAACGTGAAGAAAACATGTGTTCGGTTCAAATATGAGGACATCACTATGCAAAATCAACTCTTTGTTGATGACCTCTAAAACTGATCCTTTACAGGAGAGGCATGTAAAATGCGCATAAGCTATCTAGCACATTCTTATCATTTGCTTCAATTTGCAGCACAGAAAAAAGTCTTTGCAGAGTTGGGCACGATTTTGCACAATCATGCAATGACACTGATTTGTTGTCATTTTCTTTCCCCAACACTCAATATATCTCTTATAATGCTGTATCTTTGTTGCTGCGAATGACATCGGATCATTCGTGTTATGTGACGCTATTGGTATTTTAATTGTGAATAATTAATTCAGTAAATATTCGTTCTTCATTCATCTATAAGCCAACACATATGCTCTTGTCATAATAATCTTCGCTGCGAGGATGTTGCTCACACATAACCAACGTAAATCGAATTGTTCTAGAGAATTCGGTGAGCTCATATGTTGTGCCATAAACAATGGATGATTGCATACTCATTGAAGACACTCTCCGACGGGCTCGCCTATTAGTGGAAATTTCCCAACGGGACGCATCGATGATAACGATGCCAAGCTACAACAAGGTTAGCACGCAAGCACATGCGCCTGTCCACTCGGACATCGATCCGCATCGGCGAACGAAATTACCTTTTGCTGCTCGGCATTAGCCCGCTTGCACCATCCTATTCTTCATTTATTTATCGGGCATAAAAAGCACATGTTAACCTCATTTCGAGCCGAAACATTGCCGAACGGTATTCTGAAAGAAAAAAAAATTTGAATAAATGGTCATAAGAAATGTACGCAGCATAGGTTAAAGGCATGAGATCTTTAACATAAAAGGTTTTTCATTCATATCTCAACCAAATAAGAATTAAGCTAGCAAATTTTTCTTTCTGCTGGGATGACCTCAACGAAATGCTCGACATTACCTGCTCGCTTCTTATCTAAAATAATAAATGGGTCAATGGTTATCGCGAAGCTTACGTAGCTTTCGACCTTCAAGTATTCCCGACACCGCATGTAGCAAAATCTGAAAAAAAAATCTGAAAATCTGGTCGCAGTTGAAAATCTGGTAGCTTTTTTGTAAGGAATATAGTCAAAGAGCCTAAGTCTATGATTTCGAACACCAAATATGCATAACATTATTTATGCTCTTTCCCATAGGGGGCAGTGGCTGAGGAAATTGAGTAGAAATAGCGAATTAGTTGTTCAATTCCCAAAGGATTCCTTCCGCTGAAGTCATCAACTAACCACTCTTCACTCCACGAATTCCGACTGTCCATATTTTTGAGTGCCTCAACCAACGATAGATTTCTGAACATAATCTATCAAAGTTGGAATCACATAACGGCCAATCGTTTCGAAAAAATTCTTCGTTCTTCTAAGATTGTAAGAAGAGGATCCAATGACGACTCCAGTTTTCAAGAAAGGAAACCACTGCAAGCACTCCTTGGAAAGGTGAGAGCAAATAACACATGCTTCAAAGCGAGCGAATTTCAATTTCGCTTTGATGGACAAGCGCTTAATTAAGCAAAATAGCACTCACCTATCCCATTCAAGCCTCACAAAGAACAGTTTAATATGATCGCTAATCGAGCATATCATTTCATTTTGCTAAGTAGTCCTCATAAAGTGTTCCTCTTCATCTACTATGATTCAGTTGAAACTGACTGAAAAATATGCAAATTTGCGTGAAGCAATTTGCCTAAATTCGTGAACTCTTTAGTGCGACCATTTAGTCGGGATAGATGTTGTCAGAAAGGAATTTTTTGGCGAACGGTTGTCACTTCAAGGGAGACGAGAGTAATGGAAATGAGCAGCACACCACAGCAAGTGAGTCTTTTCTATTGTGATTCATTCGTCAAGATGAATTCGCACTACTGCCCGAAGTGCGCATCCATGAAATCGATTGGAAAACGTAGATGAACAAACACTCGCTTTTTTTCGCCTTTCTAACCTCCTGCCCGTTTCAACTTTGTACGACTACCGAGTTGCATAATCACATAACAAGGATAAACGGGAAAAAGGGAACTGCACGATGATCCCTC
Organism: Toxascaris leonina; assembly: GCA_022844705.1. Taxonomy (NCBI): domain Eukaryota; kingdom Metazoa; phylum Nematoda; class Chromadorea; order Rhabditida; family Ascarididae; genus Toxascaris; species Toxascaris leonina. Next base: position 8,650 of record JAARMF010000773.1, on the reverse strand, counting down.
GTAAGTTGTCTTACTCGATCGTCGACACCATAAGATCGGCGTTACGAAATAGCTGCCTGCGAGTTAGTGACAATATCGCATATTAATCTTTAACTGATCCAATTCGTAAACCAATGAGCAGGTACAGCAAGGTAAAATAACACGATGAGATCGCATACAGTGCAATGGGATGCGAGTAATCAGTCGTTTCACTGAGCGATGATATTTGCCGTATTCCTGTATGTTACATCTTGAGGGTGTTCGCTTAATGCATGCACATTTGATGATACTGTGCTAAGAACGCTATCACAAATAATCCTCAACCATCAAGGGAATGAATCCTCGATGAAAGGATTCCTTGCTAGCTAAGTGGAAGAAAAGCAATTCGATGATCACATCTCACTAGTTCAAACTGATGCTGATGATCTCGACCTGCTGTCTCATTTATTTATTTTTTCGTCAATTACACCTGTGGCTGTGCTCATGAATCAATAAAACCGCATTATATACAAACAAATATGAATTTTGAGACAACTGGTATTGTTTTGTGAATTTTAAGACAATCACTGACATTTTGAGCCGACCGAAGAGCCATCGAATTTTTGATGAATGCCATGCGTATATTTATTTGATAAACAGAGTGCTCATGATAGATGCCATCCTATGCACTACCGTAGTTTGAGTCAGAGGATTCGTTCTACATCTCTGCTAAGTCGCTTTTAGATGCGCATCGTGACAATGCTGCTTTAAGAGACGAATGCGTTTAGAGAGGCATTATTCGTTAATGAATGCCACTTTTCCACTTTTTTGGTATTACCATGCTCAATGCTGAGCTCATTTGCATTCACAAAAAGAAATGGAAATAGATGAAAGTGATGAGTATCTCAACAATGGCATTGTGAGTTTATTCTTCTGAAAATGGAATAGCCTAGAAGAATTAATTCTATTACAATCATATCCATGAGAAATTAATTGCGAAAGAAAAAAGAGCCACGCAGAGAAGATATTCGAGTTTCAAGTAATAATTGAGCACTATTAAGCTGCAAATTTAAGCACTCTTACGGTCATATTGATACTTGAATAGAGCAGATTAGAAAATGCCGTAAAAAGTGAACTTATCACTACTGCGGGTATTATATCGTCGAGAAATTTTCTGTTGTTGAGCAATACGGAGATTGCCTGAGGCATTCTTACGATGGTGAAAACGTCGAAACTGTTCTAGCTGATATATAAATCGATCTTTCGTAGGGTATGATGTGGACAGAGATCGTTCTTATAAGAGACGGTGTTATTGATGGATAGTTGCAGTTTTCATCCATTTCCCATAGTGAAATAAAGTAGGTGCAAATTTGAAGAATTTTCTTGCAACATTGGTGGACACGGCAGATGTTACAGTTGTGAGAGACGTGTGTGGCTAGATGCTTCAGCGATGTGAACAAGTACATGTAATTGTTCTCTGTGATAATACGAGGTGCTGATGGAAGCTGAGTTGACCACTACCGTCATCATGTTTTCGATCTTTGTTAACGGTGCTGTCAATTTTTCCATATCGTGGCGTAATTTTGTAGATTTTCCTTCTCAAATTAGGCTGGGTGAGTGAATCATGAATATCGCGTTTCTAGTGAACAAATATGTAAATATACATACAAATACAAATACAAATATGAATATATATAGGAGTATAAATATGAATATATATATATATATATATACATATATATATTCATATTGTAAGCTTAGAGTGTCAAATAGAATTAATTTCCTTAAGGCCCCATTGGGGAATGAGTCAGAAGCACTTGATGAAGATGTGGTCAAATCCGTCACGCTGACGGAAAAAATGACCGGCGATGATGGCGATGTGGATGTTTTCATCCGCAATATCTGGACGTACATTCTCGGCATCGGTGATGAAATGCCACCCATATATGATCCGAAACTGGTTTGTGTTTTCATTCAAAACGATTACCTTTCCATGACCCGACTATGTTTCAAAATTGCTCTGAATCACATGTCATCACCTGCCCATTTCTAATTTGAACGTAGTACAATAAGAAATAGCTTATTACTGCACAGTTCCTTCCAATAATGCAAAGAATTCCAAACATGAAGAGCCGTACTGATCATATGAGAAAATAGATAAACATCCCTTTTAGGGGGTCAGGAGAAATAGAAATGCCCCATGGTATAGTTGCAATAGGCTATTTCTGATCCGCTGACCGTGCAACAAAATGTGCAACAAAATGTTCCCTCTACCATATTGATTTTATGCACTGCATTTCTTCCATCCGAAGGACTGTCTTCCAGGAATTCCCTCTAAGTGATGTGGTAATGCCGCAACCCCGTCCCCCGTCCCCCGGAGTCTAAGGGGGCTATGTAGTAAATGAAACGCTTCCTTCCCATTTGTTTGCGATTGTATGAAATCAATATAGCTTAATCTGCTTTCTCATTCACCAACGGAATTTTGAATGAGTCATCGGGATGTAGTTACGTGTTTGAGAGCGAGAGAGTACTGCAATTCAGCGATTTGGCAATAGATGATCGTTCGGATGCTTCTGGTGCTTCGTCAGTTCAGTGGGTAATTATGACATCCGCTGCGAGCATGCTATGTTTGGCGGCTTTTCTCGTGGGATGTATATATCACGCAATGTGTCTTTCGCACTGGTCACTCCAGCCGCCCATCTGTCCACTCTAAAGCAATAATCCTTGTTAATCGACACTCTTGTTATGGCTGCCTTTATAGCTTTATACAAATCTAATTATAGGGAAGCGGCCTTCTGCATCGATTTGGAATTTTCTCAACTAGGGATTTCGTTACACATCAAATAATTTATGCGCAAATGGATTTTAAAGAAAAAACTTACACCTCTTCCCTATCGTATCATAAATTGCAACGAAATAAGAGCCAGCTGCAGCTGCATAGCACATACACTGCTATTAAATTTAGCATCTGAGACTATCTAATTGTCGCTATATCACTAGCCACAAAGGTTTTGCATGAGCGATGGAAATATTTGAGAAGAAACTCTTGAAATTTGCTTTGCAGAAACTCTTAAAAACACTGCATGATACGAGAGGATAAATCAGTAGAAGATTGCCTTGCTCGAAAATAATAAGTGGAGAAACATCATGAGCCTTTGTTATTTTGTTATTGGAGTATTGTAAAAATGTGAGGCACACCTCATCTGAGCAAGAAAATAATTGACACAAAGCAATCATTGAAAACATTATCAATATCTGATGTCCCATTTTAGCTTTTAACGATTCTGGAAAAAGCAGAACGAGTTTTGGAAAAAGAAGCAACAGTTTTGGATCTTCAGGTAGGCACTCATTCAGGTGACACTCCACCGCAATTTTGCTCTTTTAGACCTTTTGATTACAAACTCGATTTTTTCCAACATCCCGAGTTGGAAAGCGTAAAAAGGGATGTGAACATGCACAACACAGTTGTAAAGCTATAGTTCAGCGAACAGACATTTAATTAGTGGCGGCAACAATAGTGTGCATATAGAAACAACCCAGCCATAGCTTAATGGCTGAAGTGGTAGATGTATTAACAATGCCGGCGAGGATGAGATTCCAAAGACGTATAACCTTACAGCAAAGAAATCAAAGCGGTTCCGGAACTCTCTAATAATGCGATATTAGAATTCAAACAAGGATGCTATAGGAAACGCAGTATTTCAAAATGGCTCTTCAGTAGGGGATGGATGAATACATTCGAATGATGCTCAGTAGATCTGTGTCGAAAAGTGCGAAGAATATAGTTTACAATTTTCGACAACTTCTCAGCAACAATGGAACACCGCAACCTCCAGTAACGTTTAGAGTGGATAGCGAGGTCATGAACACTATCTATGTTGGAAAGAATCTCACCTCCCACTTGGCGGAAACATTTACACTGAAGGTTGGTATGAGGCACAGATCATTTTTCATAGGAAATATTTAACTGTTCTAGTTTCGACGACGTGATGAATACGTCAAGGTCCCTTGCAGAATAGGGGAGGCGCTGGCAGGATCATGCACTTGACTTACTTTATATGGGCAACAAAACAGGGTCCATGACTTCTTTACTTGAATACCACTACGAATTGAGTGTGAAGCACAGTAACTACCACCAATTTTTAGTAGAAACTTTGTCCACATAAGTTTGCTTCAGCCAACCCTGGCACAAGGCCAACGACGCCATATTTCCCCAACTTCAAAAGTAGCCTTCATGATAGACCACATCAGAGGCCTTCGTATCATTAGTATACAAAATGTCTATCTGAACACGCATATTCATTGAAGCCATCCACTCTATTGCTCGCGAAATAGGTTGCGCCATCGTGTACCGAGCAAACGCGAAGTCAAAGTAAGCGGGGCTTAAAATTCAGTTTCGTGCAGAGTAATCCATGGTTAGTGTATGAGTTGCAGCCAACTATAATCCGGCCTAGATTGAGATAATGGTGAATCTTTCTGAAGACCGGTGAAAACCTACAGAACGAGCCATTAATATGTCTTTGACGATTATTTCGATAGCCTTAGAAGCAAAGGCCAGATTAAATGGGCACTAGCTTTTTTCATTTTGATCTCTCCAGCAAAACTGAAACGAACGCAAAGTTCTAAGAAGCAGGAAAATATGTACAAAAGGGGGAAGGTAGGAAAATTGCATAAAGTGGCCTTGGGATTGCTTTGGCGGTGCGTTTTGGAAACGGTGTGAGAGTGGAACTTCACTACTGAGTTGGCAGGTAGCCTCAATCACCGACGCAATACAAACCTCTATTTTCAAGATGCTTGCATGAACAACACTGATATCAAACACATGATCGGTAAGAACAGTTTAATCACTTTGATATCATCAGATGGTTTTTAAACACTTCTGAGACAGGCACAAGCAACACTTGCTATGTTTCCTTATGAGTTACAAGCACACATTTGGTAACTAAACCTAGCGGGGCNCGCGCAGTCTTTGTTTCAAATTACTGGTCTACTTCGACCGCCTTCTTTGTTAATCTGAAATCTGCCTTTTTTGGCGCGCAGTCTTTGTTTCAAATTACTGGTCTACTTCGACCGCCTTCTTTGTTAATCTGAAATCTGCCCTTTTTGGCGCGCAGTTTTTGTTTCATTAATCCATTAGAAACGCTCCTTTGTCTATCATCCCGCGACTAGCCCTATCCCTTGGCAGCCTTCCAATCGCCTATTACGATTTCACTTTAGACACTTCTCGACTGGTCGCGACACTGTGTCTCCTTATGAGTTACAAGCACACATTTGGCAACTAAACCGAGTGGGACAAGAACACATATATGGTCTTACATACGCTCGACTGGAATCACAGCAAGCACCCCATGTGATAGACATAAATCAGTTGGAGCAAGCATCCCAGGTGATAGACATAAATCAGTTGGAGCAAGCATCCCAGGTGATAGACATAAATCAGTTGGAGCAAGCATCCCAGGTGATAGACATAAATCAGTTGGAGCAAGCATCCCAGGTGATAGACATAAATCGTCCGCCGAATTTGCACTGATATGTCAATGTTGCGCACGTTTATCGACCGTGTATCATCTGTAGGATCGAATCCTCAGAGATTGAATACTTACGGATTAAAGTATACAGTTAGCATAGTTACATCTTGCAAATACGACGAGCAAAGAGCAACAAGACTTCAGAGTTGACTAGAGTGATGAAGGAAATTGGATACAACACAACAGTGACAATACATCACAAAACGCTATTAAATATTTTCTCTTTATATTCGTAGCAGAGATGTGTTCATTCAGTTGAAACATATGAAACTAAACAACGCTTACTTTGCATTTCTTTCGGAACTATTCACAATGAACTGTCCCCTCAATTATACGCGAAAGATGTCCTCCTAGCTGTCCATTAGAAGTAAAGCAGACACATGCAGTAGGAGAAAATACATACACGATATGCANTACACGACATGCGTTTTTTTCTGCGCTTCAAACAGCTCAAATATTTTGATATAAAATATTTGGATGCGTGGTACGATGTAAAATACAACTTCGATCGAACTTGATGGATCAACGTCAGATGATACAGGGAGGATGTCATGTGTGCTGTGCTCGCTAAATTCCATTGGCCCTTCAATTATTTCGGAGTTGAAATTGCATTGTACGCAGAAAGACACACATTGCAAATTAAAGGTGAAAGGGATGCATAAAAAGAAACATTTTTCGAAAAGAGACGCGAGTTGACTGGATCGTTGGAACACTTCCTGTTTAATGGTTTTATTTTTTCAATTGGAGACCTCAAATGGATGATATCATTGAAATTCGCATCAAATCGCAAAAAAACTGAATATATTCTGACAGTTTTGAGCATGCCGCAATGCTTTGGAGAACCCAACAACGGTCAGCTGANCTTTGGAGAACCCAACAACGGACAGCTGAGCGAGTTTTCGAAAAATTTTCATCCGTTCAGTTTAAGGAATCTACTCTCTGAACAATGTCCGATAACTGCAGTGACAAAGAGGCGCAAATGAATAACAGTATTGGATAACAATAAGGATGAATCGATATTGGATATCAGCAGAAATAACGATATTGAAGAACGTTGAAACTCGCTTTCGATTGAAGATCCATGATCTAAAGCATAGCTGGAAAAGTTATGAAGAATCCTTTAAACGAACTGATCACTTCCTCTCACGAACACTAGTGACACCTCGCCAACTGCGATTCATCACACCGCACTATCGCACCTGGGCTTTAATATGACGACATTGCCGCTGAACCAACAACCGCTCACGTCTATTGAACATAAAAGATTTTCAAATTTCCTCTCAACGAGTAAATCAAGTTCCTCAGGTATATGGGTGCCCATATACAAGTACATAATCACAGCTTCAATTTCTTATAAACCAACACACAGGATGAAGCACACGCAACTTTCATATTTGTGTATTATTTCATAGGGAAGTTACAGAGACGGCCGATGTTAGAGCTCCGTTGTAGAAGGCATATAATTGCTTTGGCAACTGCTTTAAACAACTGCAGTTATGATCAGCGGTGCTAGAAAATATTTCTCTCTGAGAAATGATAAAAAGTCAAATGGCTAATTGTCGAACCGTCATATACGAGGGATTTACTCCGATCCCCTCTCCTCTTATATCGTTCTACGAAACTCCGACGACATCACGGACAACGAACGCTTCATGAGACCTCACAGGAATGGACGGACGATGGTTGTTGTTGGAAAGGTGCGGTGAACTTGGAATGCGATGCTTTGAATTTGTGGTCACACTGGTCACATCTGATGCTGACTGTAAGAAATCCTTTCAGCACTAAAGCAAAACACGAATCTTTAATGAGCACGTAGCAATTGACGCCTGAGAATGAACGACGTTGTTTGCTGATTTAGTCTTGCAGTAAGAAGGAAGATGTGGAGAGGTAAATTTATTCGTATAGACACCTTGCAGGGTCCCCTCACGATTATCGGTGATCTTCAAGGGCATGGTGATTCGTTGCTAACGCTGATTTCTCTCACCTCAAAGTCATCAAACCAACGATTCCTCTTCCTCGGAAACTACTCAGGTTCGAACCAACCACTCAGACTGAACTATTTCGCTAAGATTGCCACTGAAATCCTACATTTATGGGGTCTCGCATTCCCCAGAACGGGGATGCGAACTTTTTTTCAAAACTCATGTTTTCTGCAGAGCCCTCATGCGACTGTGACTTGCCACATTCGCGTTTTTCTATCGCAGCTAAACGAGCATCACTCATAACGCCCAAAACGATGAGGGCTTTAGCTGCAGCAGAAGATGGCCACTGAAATCCTACATTTTGGGGCCTAGCATTCCCCAAAACGGGCATGCAAGAAACTTTTAAAAAATCATGTTTTCTGCAGGGCCCTCATGCGACTGTGACTTGCCACATTCGCGTTTTTCTATCGCAGCTAAACGAGCATCACTCATAACGCCCAAAACGATGAGGGCTTTAGCTGCAGCAGAGAGATGGGAACAGGTTATTGTTATTTTTCCATCTTGCACACTTGAGCTGCTGTTTCGTTGGGATCTCAAAGTGCTGCTAAAGCTAATCAGATACCTATCGATTCAACGAGATCTCCGGACCTTGGTGTTGATAGAGTGTGGGGAACTTCGCAAGCGGCATGGCGCTGTCGAATTTAAGGACTTTTCTTCATAATGTTGAAATCCTCGTTCATGCCGCACTGCAGACCAACCAGGCTTATTCACGAGGTTTTCCGACCGAGGTTCAACAGTGCAGAAAATATCTCATGGACAGAAATTGAAAGCAGATATTAGCGTTTCACCATGTGATCAGTCGAATGATTCCAATCACGTTCGAAGAGTTTAAACAAAAATTTGTAGCTGTCAAAGTGGCACAGCTCAACTATGTGCGTTTAGGAAACGTCATTTGTTTGAGAGAAGGTNTGTGCGTTTAGGAAACGTCAGTTGCTTGAGAGAAGGGGAAGAAATTGCAGTTTCACTTCTCGCTGATTGTGGGAAGAAGTGGGCCAAGAAGAGAGAATTTCTCTTTGCTGTCATTTTTGTTTATTGCCGTGAGGCTTTACGAAAAGGAGCAAACATTTCATCCAAAAGGCTAGTAGGTAACACCTCAGTAAGATAGAGTTACAGTGTGAAAGTTGCAAGAGTCGAGATTCGCCTTTGCTCAGCGAATGCTTTACTGTTTAAACTGTTGAATGC
>JAARMF010000772.1:45178-65845 GCA_022844705.1 Toxascaris leonina | reverse complement strand
CATATATATATTTGAAATCTGTTCGATCGTGTGATGCTTGTGGGCGATTTTCCCGTCGACGATGTTTAATTTCGATGATCACTTGAATGATCACTTGAACTTCTCGCTGCATCCCTGTCCTCCTGATCTCGGTTTCTTGAACTTTGTTGTTGTTCGAATGTTGCGGATTTTTGTTTTTGCTTGCATTCAGAACAATGGTTGCTGATATGTTGTTTCATCTACGTCTTTTACTTAATAAGCTTTTGAATGCAGTGGCAATTTCGGCGTCATCGCCGATCATTTTACTACGTACAACACCGATCTTTGCCGGGTCTTGTGTCAACGTGCCTTTAACGATGTGACGATGATAGATCGCAGCTCTCTCGTGGTCTAAACTATGTGGAGGGTCTATTGACTTCTTGCCGAATTTCCAGCGAAGCTCTTGGAAAGAGTTTTCAATCTTGAGATCTCTTCCTCATTTTTTTTTTTTATAGCGACAATGACAGATTGTCGTTACATTGTTTCTGGTTTCATATAGCAACCTTTCGGTGTGACCTTTGTGTCAGCTGGCGGCTTTGCAGGTTGGCTTCTAGTTTCGGACAGGTGGGAGAATGCGCATGCGCAAGTTAGTGCGGGTGAGTGTCACCTGGCAAGAGAGTGAATGGGTTCGGCTCCCCTTGACCGTGACACAATTTTGATGTGCGTCGTGCGCGGGCACGCGTAATCTACGGCCAACTTCTGACGCGATGCGCCGCTCAAATAATTTTTGCTCACAACCTGCACCTCGTTCTCAAGTATGGATTTCACTTTTTGGTCTTGCCACGTTTTCATGTCACATAATAGATGAAGTTAGAGGAGGGGAGGGAGGAGAGAGAGAGAATAGAGGAAGAGGTTTTCGTTTGATTTCGAGAGCTGAAAAGGAAGGAAAATGGATGCGAGGTAGGTATATCTAAAGGTGATAACCGTCAAATAGCGTGGCTGTAATTTCGAAGTCGAAAGAGCAAATCCTTTTGCGTTGTGGGTTAATGTGTAAGAGTTTTTAGAGTGGCGTAGTAGAGGTGTGAAATGTGTGTATCGTCTACCCAATTTGAATTGAAAACTTTACGAGCGAAAATGATTTTGGCGTAAATGTTATGGCATGGAGCTTTTTAACCATATTTGAGTTATTTTATGAGGTGAAATGCATAATGACAGAAAAGCGTTTTGCTTCCGGTGTAAAAAAATAAGAGTGAAAGAGGTATTGATTCGACAGGATTTGTTGATATTTCCGGTAGAAAATCCAAGAGATTTGGTAGGAAAGCATGCAAAAAATGTGATTCTTGAGAAAAAAACATGAGATATGGTTAAAAAAAAAAACGAAAGTATAGTGATATATTTATGGAGATAAATCTATAGTATTTTTAATGCTGTTATGATTGCTATTGTGAATGCTGTGTTGAGTTTGCATCACATTTCCGCTGTCCACTTTTCTGCTGCAATGAATGCACAATTGAAATCTCACACACACGCAAATTCGAGTCGCGGTAATGTGAATGAACTCTGTTGTCTGTGATGTGCTCATATGTAGTGATTGAACTGTTTTAAGGGATTCGCCTCGCACTCATCGCCGACTGCGGTCACGTCGACATTCTACAATTCATGTTACAACTTTATAAGCCTATCAACGTTAAAGGAAATGAAGCGGATCGAAGGGAGGGGAGAGGGAAGGGAGGAGGAGGCAGGGGAAGGGAGGAGGGAGGAAGAGAAGGGAGGAGGTAGGGGAAGGGAAGAGAAGGGAGAAAAACGATGAAATACAGAACAAATAAGTTGCCCTCCGTTTTGCCGAAAAAACATGGAATGTGCTGTAAAAGTTGGAAAAAGGCAAAATTTTAACATATTGCTAATAAGGATTGAAGGTTTCCACATATAAAGAATAGATGAATTGATGCAACACAGCTGATCTACATTTCAACTCGTAAGTGAGCAAAACGTTATTTATTTATAGCCCTATTCCTTAAGAATTTGAAAGACTCTATCGTGTTCGAAAGTTGCTTTTGATATTCTCATCTTGAGATAAATGCAGCTCTTTTGATACGCTCATCGTTTTTGCTCAGCGAAAATCGCCCGTCTAGATGTTATGAAAAGAAGGCATTGAATAGCTGATGGATCTCATTCCTTTTTTTTTTTTTTTCTTGCACAGATGACTTTTCAAACACTTCACTGCTTTTCACTGATCCACGAATGTCCTGAACTGTTGAGTAAAACTCATCTTTTATACACTATAGAAATAAGTGAAATGCGAAAAAATTAAAACGAATTCGTTTTACTCTGCTGCAAGATGCCTTAAGAATGAAATATTTGTTTCCGGTTGCAAAACAGTCTTTAGAAAGCGTTTAGCCACTTTTCATCAAAGCTTCCGGTTTATGTTCTATCCGCTCCTAGTCTGTCTTGTTTTGCTTCACCAATTCGTAATTTGCCTTTTTCTTTTCTTTTCTTCAAATATGAAGAAGATTGCAGATGCTTATAAAATTGTGGGTCAGAATTATGCTTATAAGTTCGTAGGAACCAGGCCGTAAAGACCATCCCTTAACTAAATTTGCATGTTTTGTCGTTCCAGGTCTATCCAATCGTTCTTAATAGCCTTTCTCCTTTTGGGCAAACTTTTCGGGCAACATTCACCTATAATCGCCTCTTCCTGTTGAAATATTTGCAAGACGCATTATGCCGATGTCGTGTATATGTGCATTTTTTTATGCATCCATCTTCTGTTGCTGATATATAAACACCTGGATCCGTGTATAATCTGTATAATCTGTATTTGGAAGTTTCATACAACCGACTGGTTGCGGAAGAAATAAGTTCTATTTTGCTGAAGAACCATCCCATCTTGGGAAATAAGTTACACGTTATATTTCACTTTTTTTTTTCTCAGTTCTCATTCCTGCTCGCTGCGATCGATTGATATGAGAGTCTAGTCTTCTGCTTTTATTTCCCAATCATTTAATAAAATCTGTTTTATAGTCTGATTTTTTCTTCGAAGTTCTGATTTAATTTTTAGAAGAATATTCAACGTCCGAGGTTTCGTATGATTCTGCTCCTCGTTATAAATGTAATTGATAGCTATACTATGCTCCTGATTTTATATGTGATGATGTGATCTTTGCATATCGCTTCTTTTTTCATATTTCTTCAAAGTACTGGATTGCATTGTCGCAATACTTTCGAATGTGAGAGCGCTTTGTTTTGAAATTTGTTAAACTCATGAGTTGTATTCGTCAGCAATTTAAATTCATTCTATCAGCAGTTATTATTCGCCACTAAAATGGCGAGGAAATATTTACCTTAGGCAGATATGGTCGCGCAGGTGAACCGCCAAATAATCGGTCTTCCTGCTGATGCTCGCATAGCTTTGTCGCTTTTTTTTTTTTTTGGTCTCTTGTCTTCTCTTTCCATGTTTTTCGAAAACGCCTTAGTGCAAACTTCGATAAAACGGAAAATCTATGGTCCGTAGATTTACCATGTCTACGGTTCTAGTCGATTAATTATACTCTGCGTTGATCGTCGTGCATCCTTGCTAATATGCACGACACGAATTGCTGACCTCACTTTGTTTTTAGCAGTATTTTTGTCGTTTAAAGTTGAATCGTATTGAGTGAAGCAGTCGTTAAGATATACCGTGCATGAAATAATTTTTATATCGGATTTATTCTATTCAACTCTTCGTTCGATCTGCTACTTATTGTTCGCGTTCATTTCATTTTTACACTCATATTTTTGCGGATATTTTTCTTCTCTTTTTCCTTTTTCTTTTTTTTTTATAAACATCGTCCTCTTTTTTTTAATGTTGTCAGCATTATCTTTTTATGTCACCGATATATTATGTCATCGTTTCGACGCGTTCGTTTCTATCAACTTGCTGACTGTCTTTTCGAGTGATTGTGAATGACTTTTAATGATTTCTTACAGTGAGCGAGTAAGCACTTCGAGGATTGTCCCATTTCGCGTTGTTTGAGAAGTGAAGCAATTCCCAACATGGGTGAGGATCTCGAGCATTGCCCATCACGACAACATCATCCCGCCACTCGTGCAAATGTACGAGGTGCGATCGCAGCAGCCGCACAACCATCAACACCTCATCCAACGACGGTACAGATGCGCAATACAGACGCTACGGCGTCTCATCCAACTGAGATCGGCAACTCCTCGTCATCATCAAGTGCTGGCGGTTCGCCTATAAATGACGAATTCATGCATCGAAGTTATGGTCAGCAATTTTGCTTGTTCCATGGAAATGGCAGCCAGCAATTGCCGTTACATGAAATTTGACTGAAAAATTCGTTGGTAGGAAGAACAGATTCTGTAAGCTGTTTGTTGTTTCGCTTTCAACAACAGCTACTGCTGACAGTTTGCTGCTTAGATCTGCTTTTTTTTTGAAGGGGGGGGNGGGGGGAGTATGAGCAAAAAGGAGTTCTGATTGTTGTGAACTTCATTTCTGGTTCATCATTGGAGTAACCTAGTTTTCGTTGAATTCTACCTTATTCCAATGTTGCTTTTCTCAAAAATTAAGCTTATCGGCGGCTGCAACCATTTAAAAATTCTTTGAATTCGCTGAAAAAAAATTCCACGACTTAGCGGCTTCTTGCTTATCAAGGGTGGAAGTTCAAAGGTCAGTGAGGTGCTTTCAGGCTCGCCTCCTCAAACAAATCGTTCAGGCATGCATGGCATGAGTGAATGGGATTGGACAAGCATGTCGGAACATAATTTTGCCGAGTTATGCGTATTTCATGTGCCCGATAAGCCAATTGAGCATCAGGTTCCTTTTGAAGTGTTTTTGCATTTTCGCGCATTTTTGTATCTGCTTTTGCAACAGGTTTCTACTATTGCAGCTTTCTGCTAATCCATCGAACTATTATTACATTTTACTAGAAACGGCTGGATTGTATTGGGAGTTTTCGGAAATTTTTCGGAAGTAGTGCATAGTTTGTGCCTGAAATATTAATTTCTATGCATATGTATTAATTTGCACCCATAATTTCGATATCCGTTTATTGGTGAAAACTCGGGTAGAATGACAAATCAATGACAAGCTCGAGTTTTTGTTGTTAGTTTTGTTCTGTGCCATATTCGATTAAATTTTATCATTCATCAACGAGATGTGTGGCTGATGTTTGCTTTGTTGGAGAATGCAAGTAAACACCATTCGGCTTTGAATGAATTGCTTTCTAAGTGGTGAAGGATTTCAAATACGTAATACGATATGAATCGCCGATGTACTTAATGGTTATTTTCCCAAGCATCGATGAGGATGTTTTCTAATCCTTCCATCCGCCATCGTTTCGGATCGGCTTCTAGATTTCAAAGATTATAAGCGAACGATGATGTGAGAAGCGTTCAATTGCCTTCTAACTACTGCACTTTTATAACCGATACACCTATGTTTATGCTGTTGTTTTTGCAACTGATATGGTTATGGCCATCCTATAGGTTAATTGAAATTGCTTTTAGGATCCAAACAATCGTTCTGCAACGTCATTGCCACTCAACTTAACGATACGTTCTTCACAGGAAATTCCAAAGGTGAATTTGAAGGCTGCCTTTACTCCTGTCATATGCAAAACGTCGAATGTTTTCTAATTTGCCCATTGTTGCTTAATTTTTGGAGAAGTTGTGCATTTCCTCTATTGAATTGCTAACTTTCCAATATTTCACTACCTCATAAAAATTCGATCGCAAGAAAATTGAATGAATCGAGTATTTGAATTTCGCTTCCTTCAATTAGCTTGTGATGTGTAATCTTAGTAGAGTGCTGGACCACCCACGATTCTCTTGCTATTGCCTCAAAAAGTACGTGATGGTGGTTAACAGTCTTGTTTCTTGCTACCACCATTTAGTTGACACAGATGTGTGGCGGGAGGAGGGTTGGCTATGATGGAGAGAAATCGTATTCCAAGATCATTTCGATTAGGCTAATGGGGTTAGCGACTTGTCGCATTCACTGTCTTTTGCTGGAGTTGACTATTCGGAAATTCAATGTGAATTGAAATTTGCAAGTTTCTGAGTGAACAAAATATGCAGCAAGTTTGTTTAGGATGTGCCATAAGAGAGTGATATTCAGAGCTATATAGTAGTGGGGAAGTTTACTTGAAGGAAGCCAATGCGATCTCAACGCTTTTTTTCAAAATGTTTTCTGGATAAAAAACAAGTGTTGATGCTTGAGTTTCGAAAAAACACTCCTATTATGCATCAAAATATTCGGGTAGAGCATGCAACAAGAATGAAAAATGCTTTTTTCTCGAGGAATGACAAAAGCAAGCACACTAACTTTCAAATTTATAATCCTTTGCGGGCATTGAATAAGGACCAAGGAAGAGGAGAGTAACACTATTTGAACAAACATATTCCTAAGATAAGTATTCTGTCAGTAATCACTTCCTTAAAAAATGGCATTTCCGGCTGTGACAATAATTTGATGCCAAACATCTCAAAGAACCAAAAGGAATGTAAAGCATTCAGGTTATTAGGGTTATTAAGAGATACGTGGTTTGGCGAATTGAAGTCCAGTAGCAGTTACAGTACCGCTTATTGTAACCGATGCTGTAAAAAGTGGAAGTGTTTATCTCTTTATGAAGATATTTCACAAACTGCTACCTTTACGGGCGAGGTGGAGTGAGTATTATTCGAAGGCGGAAATGTGCATTATTGGGTGAAAAGCAGGAAGGTTATCACGATTAAATTTGATGGTTGGAATTCATGAGGCGAGGTTTTTTCTTGAGGTGGTGGACACCAGAAGATTGTTATTGAGAACGAACGAAAAAAAAGAGCTTCTTGCACTTGGAAAGTAATCTATTTATTGTTTGGTTGTTATTTTTTGTTTTTTAAGGGACACTTTTTTTTAGCGGCATGTTTGTTGTATGTGTGCATGTGCCTATTAATGTGATCCATGTTTTTGACTGAGGAATAACAAAATTTACGGCGGAGTAATTCGTTGAGGAGTGAGCTACACTTTGGTGCTCCCTTCCCCATCCCCTTTCCCTCTTCCTTCTCCTTCCCACCTCACCCATTTTCTAATTTGGTTTCGATTACTAATCTATTTGAGCATATATTTGCGAAATGCATTATGGCAACATTATGTCCATCGATCGATGTGTGTGTTTATCTTCCAACAAATTCCTCTCAGGAATTGCTAACGCTACCATTATGAAGTTTTACTATAGTTTTTTAAAATCATTTTTCATTGATTGTAAACTTCAAAGGGCATTGCACATTTCGAACTCCTTTGATAATCTTTTGTGGGACATTTCTATGAGTAAGCCGATTAACTCACATAGGAGAGCATTACTTGCAAATTTATTTTTTGACATTTAATGAAACCGCTGGGTCAATTGTATAAGAGCGCATATCACATCAATGTCACTAGCACTCCTCTTCACTTATTTCCGATTTTCGACTGCAATCTAGAACCGATTTGGAGCACTTTGAATTGATAGATATGGGAAAACAAACGAATACCTGAATGCAGAGGTGTAAAAACGGTCACTTTAGCCCGAAGATGTATTCTTTGCGCAATGGGTTGATAGCATTGTAAGAAGCTAGTTTTTAACTACAAGCTTATCGATTGTTTCGAAGTGCAAAAATTGATGTATATTTAGCAAATGAAAGGTTTATTCGACAAATGGTTCATCTCTTTCAACCATCAAATATACTACATTAAGGGCCATATTTTTACACTCAACCTCAATAAAAAGCCATGATACGAATCGTTTTTCTAGACAATGGGCGTTTGGAGCATGGACTATATACCTCGTGGTGTGCGTTTTGGACCGTTGGTCGGCGAATACCGTAAACCAGATATCACCGAGGCTACCGTATGCCCAGCAGAAGCAAGTGGTGCAGGGGCACCTGCTGGTGGGCACGCCCATTTGAGTGGAGCCGGTCACGCCCAGTCAGGGCAAGTAGCATTTAAATTGGACCATATTTGGAAGGTATTCAGCAGCAGCGGAAGTATACTCGTCAAAATGATCGACGCCAAAAATGATCGGAAGAGCAACTGGATGAAATTCGTGAATCCAGCAAAATCGAAGGACACTCAAAATCTAGTGGCATGCCAGGTGCTTAGTTCGGTGCATTTTGCTCGACTGTTATGAGTTCACACGATCTTATCTAATCGAAAGAGTGATTTTTGACAATTTGCCAATATTCTCAGTCACTGCGTTCACCTTAATTACACTCGTTTCGTTTTTGTTTTTATGAACGTGAATAAGATTTGTTATCTATTTTTGTTTGTAGCTTTAAGCATCTATTGTATTGCCTCAGTGATAAGCCCATCTCAAATGATCATTCATCCTGGAAGGTTTCGAATTCTGCTCATCATCTCTTTCTCTATTATACATCACTCATGGAAATTTACACACTTTTTTTTGCAAGAAAGCAGTGCTCATTTGACTGAATATATGTGCGTAATAGCGTCGTATACGCAAAGCTTTCGCTTCATCTCCACCTTCCGCTCGATGTGCCATTAATTATTATTATATGCGCAGTTTTTCGTTAGAAAACTTCAAGTCGATGAGGAAAATATTGGATTCAGATGTCCTATAGTAGAAATTTCTTTTTCCTACTTGCTGCACAGAAATGAGACAGAAAAAGAATATCAGCAAGGAACAAAAAAAAAACAAATTGTGTCAAGGGGATGCTCTTCATCTTTTGTAAGTTAAAAGTTACTTCCTTTCAGGTGGAGAATGAGATTTATTTTTATTCGGTAAAACCAATTAAACCAAATACGGAGCTACTCTATTGGTATAGTCGTGACTATGCGCAGCGCATCAATTGTCCAGCTTCATGCGAATATTGGGCTGCCGTTAAGCCACCAAAAGGTACATTTTCGCTTGTAAAATATTTTCACAATGATTTAAAAGTTTTCATGCCACTTTTTATGGGTCAGAAAATTTTCAGAACTGTCTTTCAACAATATACTAGGAAATTGTTGAGGAGTCAATGACAACTCGGCCGTTATTTGATGCGGACGAAAATCTGTATTAGGTGGCAATTTTTCATAAATTACAGCATAAATATACGAACAAATGCCGCTTTGAGTTTTACCTCTAGTGGATTCTTTTTAGCGATAAGGAATGGTGAGTTTATGAGGGCTGTTCAAGCATCGCGGAATCTGCATATTTAACCATTAAAATCCTTAGATTATGTTTTTTTTTTTTTTTGTACGAGTGATGTTATTTTTGAAATCATTTAGAAAATGCGGTTTGCCATCGAATTTCTATCTTTATTTGCCTGAAAACTTCTCAAATGAGCTTTTGAATTTTTCAGAAATTTATGTCATTCCTTATTTTATACCACTATTATAAGGGATTTAGCTATGAAATGCGCTGATATGGCGACCGGTTCGGATCTGGGACGAATAAAATCCGACGAAGGCAAGCAACCGATGTCGCCACAAGAAGCACTCGACTTTTCACTTAAGAAACCCGCCGAGGTAATTTTAGCACAGTTGATCACTTGTATTAACTTCGAGCCCAGCAGAGATTTTGTACTTCTATACTCGTAGTCGATGCTTCGATTCTGCTGAATCTCTTCGATAAATTTGAGGTATGAGTTCAATTTAAGGTCGCTTTGGAGACACCAGCGAAGCGTTCGACAGCTGCTACTTCACCAGTTCTATCATCTTCAGTCAGTGATGTGACGCCTTTATTAAGCGACGATTGCGCATCGAGTATCAACTCTTCGTCGTCAACGTTGGCCTTTGAGTACTACTTTACCACTTGAATTCTTTGGCTGTGAACGATATGATGAATTAATATATTATCTAGGTGTCATTTCCTTTATATTACCTAGGTGTCATTTCCGAAACATTCTTCTCAGGTTTTATTTTACCCCTAAAAGTTGAGCATTTCACAAGTATTGTCATAAACGTATCGCTTTACTGGGCAGTTTGCTTGAATACACTTAAACATCGCGTTACGTCACGTTACATCTAGTACAATATAGTCGAAAAGACTATATTAGGCTAATTGAAAACTCTGGAAGCGCGTCTATTAGGGCGTTTTTATAAGCATTCAAACTTAAGCTATTTGATACTTTTTGAAGTAGATAAAGGACATCTTACAGGTCATCGCCTGCATCACCACCACTCGCGGATGAGCCTGTTTCGCGGCCAAATGTCATTCAAAATCCGGTACATCGGCCTGTGGCCACGAAGCTGCCACAGTCGAACGTTGCTCATGTGCCACAACCGATACCACAATTGCAGCCAAATCCAATAAATCCATACAACACCTTACTGCATGAATTTTGGAGACGAAGCTCTGCACTTGGTAAGCTAAAGTGTTCTTGGAGAGGGCGTTCGACTTCTAAGTTGTGAGAAGTTCGAAAGTGAAGATGTCTTCCTGTGAATTTCTTGATGAAGAAAGCGAAATGAGACGAGATCAAACCTTTGCTGTCCTTTTACTCTAGCAATGCTAAATTTGAGTTCCTGATTTCAAGCATTTGATGCGCGCATGTGGCTTTGAGCAGTGATCGACGCGGTGAGCTGGAAAAGATGGTCTAATTCCTGCGTTGAGAGACATAATTACTACGTTTTTTCCTTATAACTTTCGCAGTTTCGCTCAAAGCTGATCAAAATTTTGAAATTCGTTTAAGGTGTAACCGCAGGTGGAATCTGGGTGCCACCACAGCCGAATCATGGAGTCGCTGCAACACCGCATGCGGGTCGTACGTGTTCACCTGGGCGACCACCGGCATGCTCGCCGGCACCAGCGTTTGCTGCGACGGCAAGTCCGCCGTTCGGGACCACGTTTGCTACTTCACTCTACTCATCGACAACACCCACCAAGCAGTCGTTCTTTGCCGCTCAGCCACAACCCCTTCTCCCGCTTAGCATTCATCCGCCTCCTCTAGCCACCTCTCCCACCGCATTTCAGGCTGCTTCCAGTACGCCTGCTTCGCTCAGAACGCATCAACCTTATCCAATCCAAAAGGTGAGGATTGCTTCGATATAAATTATTTCTACGGCTTGCAATGAAATTTGCTAAGGAAATATGTGTTGGAGTTGAAAGTCGCTGTGCTGCAAAATAAATAAAGTGATAAAATGCTGATAAAGTCGTCTATGCGGTGGCAGCAGAGAGCAACTGTATGTCACCTTTCCTAATTTGTTTAGTTCGATAGCAGTTGAAACGATAATTGGACATTTTTACCAGTGAGCGTTGTCGCGCGAATAACAAATTTCTCCTACACTTATCATTCCCGCTTCGCTGTTTTATTGCTTTTTAACGGTCTTTTGGCACAAAAAAAATTCGGTCATGACCGTGCCTTCTTGTTCGAAGAAGACGGACATATTAGTTAAGCGAGCGGGGAGAGGCGATAGCAGCTGCATAATATATTCTACGTATAGCGCTTACCTTCCGTTATTTGCAGTCTCAAGTCAATGGAAAGACGCGTTACGAGTGCAAAGAGTGTAGCAAGACGTTCGGACAGCTCTCCAATTTGAAAGTTCACCTGAGAACACATACCGGCGAAAGACCCTTCAAGTGCAATGTCTGTCTCAAGGAGTTCACACAACTCGCACACCTCCAGAAGCATCACCTTGTGCACACAGGTATTTTATATGATACCTGTCTTTGTAAATACTGTTTGCTGTCTTTGTAATTGATTGTATAATTGACACCTTGGCAGTTGTTACTTCGGTAATAGAAATTTATCAACGGGAGGAAAAGCCGTGCGATTTAATTTTGTATATCGACGTTCATCTCTGTGTGACTATTCAAGCTGTTTATATCCGACAACGGAATCGCATATATAGAAGGATGAGGAAGGGTATTCGTGAGGGAGCGAAGAAAAAGATCAATTTACTTAAATAATTGAATTGTGTGCGTGTTTCAGGCGAGAAGCCACATCAATGCGAGGTGTGTCAGAAGCGCTTCAGCAGTACATCGAACCTGAAGACACACCTCCGTCTGCACAATGGGCAGAAGCCTTATCCTTGTGATCTGTGTAGTGCAAAATTCACACAGTTCGTTCATCTAAAGTTGCACAAACGTCTTCATACCAACGAGCGGCCCTATAATTGCTCCTGCTGCGGCAAGAAGTATATCTCACCATCGGGATTGAGGACTCATTGGAAGTCGACCTCATGTCGTCCAGTCGGTCTCGATCTTCAGGTGATGGACATGGAGCGAGATGACGTCTCCGTATTACGTGATGAGCACTGTGTAACAAGCACAACCCCCGTGTCACAATGATTATTTATACTTAATTAGAGTTTTGCAGATATTTTACGTATTGTCATTCAAGTGAGTGTCGTGATATTGTTATCACGTATTTAGGTGATTTGGAAGTGCAGTCGATTGAAGCGAAGTGCTATGTACTACCTAAGGTCCAATGTATTTGTTAGAGCTTAATCGTGCTTCACACTTTGCATGTTTTCAATTCCTTATGTGTATCGGCATTTATTTGCAATGAGTGTGGCCATAGCCATTTGAAGAACGTGAAGCGATGAAGATTTTCACGCTGAGAAATGTCAGCAATGTTCTTTGGAAAAGGGTTGTTGTAAACAATGCTTGACAGGATGATGCTTGCTGTGCAGGTCGATTCTTAGTGATCTATTTCGGTGATTATGCCTCTTTTCACATATCCGCTTCTAGAACAGTCTAATTGCCGAATCGAAGAATTGCTTCTCTTCTAGTGAGGGTAACTGTTGCAATTAGTTCGCAATGATGTTTCAGGCTCGAGCTGTATTTGACTCTCACATCACCATATGATTTAAAATTCCACCTGAAACTTCAATTTCCTTCATTTAGTTAGCCACAACAGTGACGCGATGTTTTGTAGTCATCAAAAAGAAGCAGATCGACATTAATAAGTTCCGTCAGGGTTATGGCTATTACGCTAGAAAAGGTTTTATTGAACAGTTATCGTTGTAGCCTTGTCCATTATTCATGTCGAGTTTGAAAGCGAAAAGATAAATTAGGAAATGAGAGATTGGGTGGCATTCTTTCTTATTCGACCGCTCGAACATTTTCGACCATCACTGCCTTCAAGATTTCGTACGCTGAATAAGCTGATCAAAAATTTCTGCCGCAGCCTATGGAACTTAGTGAATGCGTCACATATTCGTAAAGTTAGAGTGGTAGAGGTGAGAAGTTTTGGAAATTATGAGTTGTTTCATTCAATTCGTCAGATTAAAAAATAGAGTTGAAAATATAAAGGTTGCCCGATTAGGCCACTGAGAGAGCTTAGGAGATGTTTTGACAAGCATTTTTTCAGTGCTTTAATTAAAATGATTTGCAACTTGAATGCTTGTTTAAGCCATAGAATAGGGTGATGGCATAGCTGGCCATGGAAATCTTTAGCAAATTATTGCTTTTCTTCGTTGCCTCTTTCCAATGTTTAACCAAAGAGAACGGCAGTGCGTATAGGAAGCGATCGATGCTTTCTCTCAGCGAAGCATGAGCAGTGAGCGTCTGCAACATCTGTCTGTAATCATTCTAAATGTTGTTACTTCCTTGAATGGCTTGCAGAGGTTCCCTGAATGGTTCAGTTTGCCAAATGCAGCTTGTCACTGGCAAGCTTGCCTTTATCGGTGGCAGTGAGAGGAGACACTGCTTTTGTGACTTGCATCAAAAATTAATTACTAGTGAACAGAAATTGAGATAATGAACTAGTGATCTCGAGGCTGAGGACTAGTCGATATAATTGATTATTGTCGGGTTGGTCACACATTTGGAGCAGAAAAGAAACGGTACAATCTCAGATCTGTTCGGTCGGAGCCAGGTATATCGACCGATTTTCGTGACTGTAAATACGGTAGAAGTATTTTTGATTATGGATAGAATTTCTTAAGAGATGTTCACTAAGCGTAACTCATTTCCAGGTCCGGTTGCATTTGTACTGAGCCATCATAATGATGATCTTATTGGGTGTTTATTTCCTCGAGAATAAGAATACTGTTCACGATAATCCAGTAAATATCCGATATCCATCGGTTTGGTGTCAAGAATATCTAGTAAAAAGCACACTGCTTTCGACGCGTTAACTGATCATGCCTCGCTGTTGCAAACATAATAAGCAGATCTCTATGATCGCTGTTCGGCGTCACTGCCTTTTAACTGTTGTGTATATTCTCTGTCTATTCTATTTCCGCTATCGTAGAGTGCTATGAAAGCTTTCTGGCTTCGTTATTTGTTGCGGTGATGTGATGTGATTTTATCCGTATCTTTCAATCTCTTCCGATCAAACATTATTACTATTATTGTGGTTATTGTTTAGTGTAGTAGCAGTATCGTTACTATTTTTGAATCGATTTGCATTGGAAATTTTGCCAATTTTGCGCATTTTTAATATTGCCTTAATTGCTTAGAGTGTTCGTTTGTTGGAAAATTGTCTTTCGTCTGGTCGTCTGATCACCTTCCGTTGACTATTATTTTCTGGCTTAATAAGGCTTGATCTTCTTCATTTAGGCATAAGTTTGGTTGAGTGGAAATACGAAGCGCTTCATGCCGTGCATGCTTCATGACTAGTATTAGCCTCCTTTATGTCATCCAGCTGATATTTAAAACATGTTGAGCGGTAAGAGTTCTATGTTGATGGCAGAGTGTATTCCTCATCTCCCCCATTTCTCTACTGAGTACGCCATCTCCTCCGGTCCCCTTCCGGTCCTCCGGTCTTGGAAAATGTATTCAGCACCAGCAAACAGATATGTTTGTTCTCAAGATTTCACAGCTTCTGGAACGGCCAACACCACCGAATATTCGCATGTGTTTTGTTAGTGGATGGATAGCTTGCAACATCAGTGTCTTTGATTGTTTGTGTTTATGTGTTGCCGGCGGTCTCTGTAAGGATGGCTAACAGCGGCGACAAATGTAGCAAATTATTGGTGTGGTTTGCTGTTAAGGGGCTAGAGAATCGTAGAGGAGAGTTATCGTGTTGCGATGGTCCTATCGTTCAACTGAACGTTTTACGTTATCCCGTCTTGCACGACAAATCTCCCACACTGATCACACTACATTATTTCCCTCTTTTTTTTTATCACCCCTCATTTCATGGCTCTTCGAGGAAAAGCCACGTTATGACGATGTCATCCATGCGTATGCATGTGTGCGGAGTCCGTCTATCGGGTGATTCTAACTAGGTAGCCAAGCCCTCAGACTTAATATTATTAATCCTTATTGTTTAACTTTATTTAATAATGTTTAATAAACTTTGCATACAGTTTTCATTCGGAACTTTATTCTATCAAAGTTGAAAAACGAGCCAGAGGTTATATATATATATATATATATATATATATATATATATATACAAATAAATACACGAACATGTTTATTTATTTATTCGTTTAAGTGGGGTTTATGCAACCGTCAATCGCATAGGAAGAGTTGTGCTATGCATCGTTGTCGTTTTTATTTATTCTAGACATTTGTACGAATGGTTTCTATGATGAGTTAAACTGCAAAAAGCGCACATCGTGCGATTTCGAGCTTTTTACCTGCTGTTTATTCTAGCTCGTCAATTACCTTTTTTTTTCGTATGAAAACTTGTCTTTGCGGTGAACAAAACGACTCACGCAGTGGATCGTATGCGGACGACGGAAAAAAATTCAACTATAGCGGTCTTCGCTTTATTAAACGAATTAATAAAAGAGAGGTTAAGCATCACAATATACAAAGAATAAAATACATAGGGCAGACCTGCTAGAATGGTCGATGATATCGCAACGACACAAAAAGTGGTCAGATGATGAATCAAATTATGATTGCAACAACGACACACAAGCAAAACCGACGACATTTTGTACTCAGTTTGCAGGAGGATGCGAGCTTACAAATCTCAACGGGACTCATGCAAAATATTTGATGGCTGCAACAAGGGGTACCGAACGACCGCTCAGGTGGCCTAGCTAACGACCAAGTTCTTTGACTTTCCTTTTGATTACTGTGTTTGCCATTGCTTCTTTGATGCGATCACTAACCTACTAGTTTCTTAAACTGCACTGAATAGAAAGTTTTCCGCATGGCAAACTGGACTGTCAAGTGTTCGTCGTCTTGCGTCCTTTTCTCTTCTTCGCGCTTCACCAACCTCCCGACTGGCTTGACTGAAGTTTGATTCTTGCTAGGCTCGAGTGGGCGTTTTGCTTCGCCGTCGCCTGACAGCTCAAACGTGGGTAATTGAACCTTAGGAAATTTCGGGAAATAATCAACGACCCAAAGCGACGATGAAACGACGATTCTGAGACAGTGAACAACGACAATAACGACTACTGACATTGAAGAAACGAAAGCCAAAATTTCATAAAACGACATATCATGACAACTGACAGATTGTGCTAACACTACTCAAAATCGACGTGAAACATAAACAAACGCAACAACAACGGCATGCAGAGGCACACCCCCCCCCCCCCTTCCCCCCACGTCCCCCAATACATCACATAGCAAACACAAAATAATCAGTAACCACGTTGCTTCGGTGGTTGAAGAGTGTTTCAGTGTATGATCCATGTAGGTCAGATTGTCATGGTTCTCGCAAAGTGGAGTTCTAACTCGCCGTGCAGCGATTGTTGCACTGAAATGCTTTGCGTCTGTTGCACCCCTGCAGCTGGAGTAGTAACCTGAGTCTTTTCGTGACAATTGTCACACCTAGAGCATGACAGATTCAAGCCATCGGAAGTAGTTTTATTTAGGAGTTCACTGTTTCATGAAATTCGAGAAGACAGCGGCTGCAGATAATTTATATAGCGTATGTGCTTTACATTGCCTAGGTCATTCAAAAATAGCCCACCGTTGTTATCGCGATGATTACTCTTCGGATTTTTTCTCTGGCTTAATCAGCTTTTTTCCTAGGAGCTTCCGGAAACTGATGGAGTGGAGAAGATTTCTGAGTGCTTGACTTGATGCCATCTAGAAGATTAACCCCTACTTATGCAGGATGTAGTTTAGTTCATTTGAAGAGGGTGACGAGGGTAACGCCTTACTGTTACCACTTCGAGTTGATAGAAGCAATGATTTTCATCGCATATCGGCATCTCAAAAAGCTCATCGACTATTGCAGTTGAAATTGTAAAAACACTCTCATAAAGACATTATTCTCTCACGATTGACATTAAACCATTAGCGAGCAAAAAAAAAAAAAAAAAAAAAAAACAAAGAAAGACCTGTTTTCGTAGTTGTATGCAGAGTGTCATTTTAAAGGAGAGCATCATATTGCTTGAAGAGTTGAAGCGCATACTTGGCTGCTTATTGTACCATTTACGATTGGGCTTTTCCACGTAATAATGAGAGATACATAATGATGCAAAACACGGCCTCAAACTTTTTCCATGAGATCGTCGTTAATTATTTCGGCAACTTTTTCTGCTCTCATATAAAAAATGATTATTCAAATTACTCAACTTTGAAAAGTGAAAAATTGAGGAGATGAGATTCAAAACTCCAATAATGTTAAGGATCTGCTTCTAATCTCTTTTAGCTTTATGGCTTTTTTGAATTCTTTAACGAATATATAATTGTTTTCCAGGTTTTTTCTCTTTATCAAGTCGACTGAGTCACAGTAGGACAGTTGAAGTTTTTATAAAAAATAAAAAAAAAAGGGAGAGAGGTAGAAGTTGTGGAAAGTGGATGGGCAGTCATAATGAGTTACAAGGTGCTTTTTCGTACTTTACAACAAACTTCACCGACATTTCGACTGATAAGCAAAAACGAGTTCATATTGAGCGCCCTCAGAAAGAACTTTCGATGCTTTCAACAGCAGAAAGCTGAAAAAAATCTGACGTAGTCATCCACCTTCCTGTGTTGACAATTTGGTTGAAGCAAATGTTTCACTACAGGTAAGCAAAAAATTGCACTTAAGATGCGTTTCGATCTCCATTTTTGCTCACAATATCGATTGCCGTGTCTAATGCCAATCTGGCATGGAATCTATTCGAATAGGTGTGATTCTTAGCATCTGAAAGTCGATCGTTCATTGTCAAACTGATGAATAGAGGAAGTTTCATCGTGCTTTATGTATGAATGAGTTTATTTAGAAATGCAGCTAAGCGTTGGAAATTATCTCTGAGACGAATATATCACATGAAATTTGCATCTAGTTGGTTAGGAATTTTGATTTTCAACTACCAATTCTATCAAAAAGCTGATAAGTTGTTACAATCAAATTTGCAGCACTTACTATCCGTAGGTGAACATCGCAGCACATTTTATTTTATGGGCCTTATATACTCACAGTTGTGTTGATTTCATGCAACAATCGGAATATACTTGAAGCGCTTGCAACCTATCAACTACGTTTGAAACAGGCTTGTTTGTACTGAAGTCACCGATTTTAGCAGAATTGAGCAGAAAAAGATTTGACGAGGAATTCCAACTTCTACTGCACCTTATGAAACGACCTTAGCGGTAATCGTATAGGAGTATAGTAATTTCTCAGAAAAAGCAATTTATTCTGTCATATTCGAGTTAAAAGTCTTTCATACGAAATAAATAAAATAAATGAACGTCGTCTATCTATGGAAATATTTTAATCTGCTAATAGCATATGTGTTTGGAATTATTATTTTTTTTCTAATCTTCAATCTGAAACGGGTGCTGAAGCTAAACGAAAGCAACTGCTCACATTGACGAAACGTGCGCTACACTTCTTTCACCTCTCAGTCCCTCCCTCACTTCGTTGCCCTTCTTAATTTATCTTCATCAGCTATTAAGTGCATTTCCACTTCAATCATATTGACTTCGATGATCCTAACTTAAAAATTAGAAAATGCTCTTTGCTTCTAACGTTTTGAAATTTTTAACATAGGTGATTCTATCTCTTTCTTGTTACATTGACGAAACGTGCGCTACACTTCTTTCACCTCTCAGTCCCTCCCTCACTTCGTTGCCCTTCTTAATTTATCTTCATCAGCTATTAAGTGCATTTCCACTTCAATCATATTGACTTCGATGATCCTAACTTAAAAATTAGAAAATGCTCTTTGCTTCTAACGTTTTGAAATTTTTAACATAGGTGATTCTATCTCTTTCTTGTTTCTTTTTTTTGTTTTTTTTTGTTTTTTTTTTGTTTTTTTTTGCATCTATCTCTTGATCACATATGATCTTTTTTTATCGTTCTTACAGCTCGAAGAATCGCTGGCAGAATTTTGGATAGATGGAAAAGATTGAGATGTTGAATAATCGCGTATTCAATTACCGATAACGTTGTTGTAACTTTTGTGGGCGGATTTTCACAAAGGTATCCACATTCAAATTGTCAAATTCTTGGCTTCACCTTTTCACAGTAAGAAATTCACTTGTCGGGTTGAAACTCAAGAGATAATGATGCCTTAATCGGGCGACTTGCTTTTATGTCTAAGGAGCATCCTCGAACTGCTGAGTGCAACAGCTTCTTGGTCCACGAAATTCTGTTTGCACCCTGTGTTGCAAACGCAGAACAGATAAAATGGTGTGCATAGTGATGCTGATACACGACACCATCTAATGCATCTCTGAGAAAATGCAAATTTGTAACCGGACGGGGAATGAGCAAAAATACTCGGCTGCCGGAAATCATTGATGTGAGGAAGCTGGATGTGAAAAGGACTGAAATGAGCACAACTTTGCGATTATCGTAGAAAATCTTTTCTAACAATAATAAA
The DNA here is from genome assembly GCA_022844705.1 of Toxascaris leonina. Taxonomy (NCBI): domain Eukaryota; kingdom Metazoa; phylum Nematoda; class Chromadorea; order Rhabditida; family Ascarididae; genus Toxascaris; species Toxascaris leonina. Next base: position 46,257 of record JAARMF010000772.1, on the reverse strand, counting down.
TGAGAGGCGCCTTTGCTTTTGATATTTCGATTTAATTGCGAATTTATATTGGAGTGACTATATTTGAAAGTGATTTTTGTGTCACAAATTTTGAAATCCTCAGAAAAATTTGTGCTTTTCGCACTATTCTCTAAAAAGTGGTAATGGCCAATCATGACACAGTTTTCTATCATTCAATCAAAATTTTCACGTTGCCAACTGATTGCGGCGTTGAAATAAACAACATTCTTATTTGTCTACCTTGAATTTCTAAGGTCTCTTCGAAAATACCTTCATCTCTTTTTCTTCTAGAAAGATAGAGGGAGTCATGTTTATAAATCTGTTATACGTAATTTGTCATAATAGATGCGGAATATTGCAGCAAAAATATGAAGAAATAATTCATTCAATTGCCAGAAGAACGACTTTTGGCAGATTAATGGTGAAGGAAGAAGTTGACCACAAAAGCAATATTTATTTGGAAAGACTGATAGCTGTAACGGCAAAAAATAGCGGTCTCTGGATTAACGCTCATCTTACGATCCTTGGTTGTCAACAGAATGCGTCCAATAACGCAAACGACTAAAAGTATCCATGTAAGAGATTTTCTTTTAGCTCGTGGGATATTCAGAACAAGCATATATGGACGGCAAGAAGCTCGTCTTAAAAGCAGACACTTGGTCTCTGCAAAGACCTTAAGTTATTCCAGCAGATTGCTGTCGGTGTGTAAAATTCTTGAGATCATCGATTGCCATATCAATAAGCGATTTGTCGACTTCCGTTAGCAGATAGTAGTGTAATTTGTTTAAAATATTTTTATTCCTGAAATGTGCAATATATGACGAGATCATTTTTAATTTCAAATCGATGTTCATCCACTTCGAGTAATGATTTCAACGTTTTTTTTCAAGATCTGCCTCATAAAATTTGTCTTTAGACTGATACAGATGATGGGGAAAAACGCATAGCTGAGAAATATGTCACTTAAGATATTTCCATGAATCAAATGCCTGAATTACCTCACGTCGCTTAACATGACAAAAATTTCTGCTACATTGAAAAGGATTTTCACGCTCCACCGCCCCACCCCCCCCCCCCCC
>JAARMF010000772.1:28941-42499 GCA_022844705.1 Toxascaris leonina | reverse complement strand
GGAGGTGAAGGAGGGAAGAAGGACTGATCAGCGCATTCAATCTTCGTATTAGTGAAGAGTACTGTTGCAAGCTTAGTTGTATTAGGAAAGAATCTGAATTCAACATATTCGTACAAGATTTGGTCAGATAAAGAATGAAGGGGCAAAGCGTCAGAATGAAAACGCTGCTAAGCAAGCCAGACGGGCAATTAATTCACGTCTTTACTCTTCTTCATTAGTCACTTGTTTGATTGCGATCGATGGAGAAGAATGTTTATTGCGATGTCAATAAAGAGAGTTAGCAATTTTCATAGAACGACGGGAATGTTTATGCGTGAAAATTATTAAGAAATAAGCAGACAACATAAATTTCTGCTCGTAGTTCCATTTTTCCTCTCTTTGAATGGAATTTTTTTTTCTCTCAATTTCTATAACCAAATAGCAATAGTCTACCTGGTATATTGCCGACTGTAGTAAGCAGCGAAAATACGAAAAGAAATGCGTTCGAAAATTCCCATATACGAGTCGACGGCGAAAACACTTCATCTTCATAGCGCTCAATGAGATGGTTAGCCGACTCATCCCATTCTCTGCTAGAAATTGGCTGAAATTTCGATGCAATTTCCACTCTTATAGTTGTCAGCACTATCATGTGGAAAAAATAATAATCGCTGAATAAAGACAACTACTTATTACCTAATTGACTAGCAAATAGGCCCGATCGTTCACACTCTTCCGACAATTTCGGGATAACTTTTAAGCCTAATTGACTATAAATTCCTTTATTTCGTAGAACTTTTGGAAAGCATTAGGCATAATCGAGTAATTTTTTATACTTTCCTATATACTTTATTAAATTTGCGTTTACAAAACGTTGAATAGTAACATCCCTCTTGTGCGAATGCGTGTATGCGTCCGTCTTTCCCTCTTATGGTTTTGATTCAGAACCAATAAAGCTATAATTGCGAAACTTGGTGGGTAATATGTAATCATAGAGTTTTACAAGCTATTAAGTTATCCATTCTGCCATCTTTAAGGGTGATCCGTCTGAAGAAGATGGGAGCATTAAGCGATACTTAGAAACTTCCTTACATTTAACACTGGTCGAAGTTTTATTTCACATTAAAAAGTCCACAAAAGCGATTCTTTTCTCAGAGGATATTAACGGATGATCGGATCACTTAAGATATGAATGCATCATTTCAGCAATATTTCTGAAGATCTATGAAAACGGTCAATCAAGTGAATGAAATGCAAAAGCTCAACATTGCGACAGCCTTTCTGGTATATTTTTTCACTTACTTCGACTCAATTATTTCCGCATTCAGAAGAAAATAAAAGTGCCATCACGTTTCAAATCTTGAGAAAATAAGTTTTGTTGTGTAATTCCTTTGCAAATAATGCGTCGCTGTTAGCAATAGTCGATCACTGCGATCATGGGAAATAGACACTTTCAACGCCTTATTTGTGGCTCATCTATACGATTGAGGAGGCCATGGCAGTCGCATTATTGCGTTGCTGCCTTCCAAAAATGTTAAGCCATTGGCGGAAATGTCTTGTGGCTGAGTTGACTCAGTTCCCTTGCGATTGCTCATTTGAATTTATTTCATTTGATGGAGACAAACGTTAAAAAAAAAAAAAAAAAAAAAGCATTCTCAAACGCTATGCAGAACTCACAATGTGATAGTGAAAGCGAGCGAATCGAATCAGAAACTTAAGACGCCTTTCGTCAGAGATATTTGACGACAACAGATTATGCTCATTCTGCACCCAAATTTCGGCTGCTAGCAGCGTTATTGATGCAAATAGCCAAAAGAATGTCAACAATATACTCAGGTAGAGCGGTCGAAAACATGGCACTTTGCGTTGTGTTAAACAAACCTAAAAATTATCGCTTATAAACAGTCAGATCTGAAGAGTGTTGGTAAAGTCTGGTAGATTTCCCACGATGTCATGGTTTAAAAAAAAAAACAATGTCTTTGGCACTTCCGTCATAAGAATGGTGGATTTTTTTCATGCAGGGCCATGGATAAAAAGACAAAATAATGAACTTGATCCTGACGATGAGGCAAATATTCACTGAACTGGTATTGATTTTTCAAAAATTAAATTTTCGCTACTCCATTTATATGTAAGAAATTTGTCTTGTTGCCTTGTTAGAGAACTATGGGCTTAAAGTGATAGTACAATGCTCAGGAACATGAATTCATTCGATCATGAAAGAGGATAGAAACTGCATCCATTAAAACATGTAGATGTACACAATAGTGGTGTTGTATCCTCGAAGTAGATAGATGTAGTTATTCGTGTTGATTTCCTTTCTTTACCCGAATTATGAAAATTATGACTTCAACCTGATCAAAACGATTAACGAAATTCTCGCATGTTGGAGACGGCGTTCGCGAGTTAAACAGCGATATCTGATCTGCTTCCTCTTCAGCAAGGCGCATTTCGGATGGTGATCGCGGTAGACGAATTCGCGAATATTGCGATGAATCGAATATACTCGAATAACGGCGAATTAGCATTTCCAACAGTGCAAACGCTAAAGCACTTTGAAGTGCCCTCCTCGAATAAGTACTTCAAATGCCGCTTTTCTTGCCTCAACCAACTTCTTTTATTAGTGCAAGCATTTCACGACCAACTAACAAATACACGTTAAAGCACGCCGACCTCATGCTGTATATAAGTGGCAATATACTTGAACTGTTTACCGCCGCGTCTGCCCTATATAGCCAGCTCACAATCGATTCGATATGCATCGAATTTTTTGGAGCACAACTTCCTCCTCCTATAAAAAGGACACAATGCAGTTTTCAACGATAGTTTCTTTTAGTTGGAGATTTTCGATATCACCTTCAAACATATTGGGCTTAATCAGGCTGCAGCCAAGATTTCCACGTCGAGGCGGAATGAAGGCACTAAACGAGAGCGATCATTTACGCTGAGCTCATTTCTACCCATGGGCACAAGCTCACATGCGGGAATGTGCAAGTCAAAAGGCAAATGCTCACGTAAATGCTACAATGAATTTGCTTGCGAATGCGCCCAGAGACAGCGTCACAAAGTGCCGAAATCCGCACTGAAAATTGGAGAGAAAAATAGAGCTTCAAAGTATGTTTTTGAAAAACTTGCAAGTGTCATATGTCACTTTTATTAAGCAGTATGTCAGTGATAAATTTTACTGCAGAAATTCTAATTCTATAGAGATAGCTAATCCAAATTTCACAGACAAAAACAAAGCAAGAGAAAAAACAGCGAGGATGTAGCCAAGGAGGCTACAAAATCAAACCGAAATGGCATAGTTCACTACAGAAAGACGCACGAAATGAAAAGTTTATGACATGCACAACGTTGCACATGCTACCTTCCACGGTTCATATGCAAATTTATTCTCACGAGACAATTCGTTTCGAAAACCAGCTGATGGGACGCAAATGACCAACATTCGCAATGCATAAATTTTCTCTACAGATTCCATCAAATGAATGCGGCGATAAGTGTACACTTTGTGCGTAATTTCCTATGATATTAAGCAAGCTAACCGGAAACGCATGTCGAAAAGTTTGGAGCGCTACCAGGGCCGTTCTAGCATAGAAACTCGCCAATTGTCTTTGTAAATTTGTTAAACAACATACGCCTGCAGGATAGAGAGTGCTAAATGATGTAAAGTGAGTGAGAATTGCAGACTGAAAATATAGCAGATTTCTATGGAATTTAGCTCGAAAACTTCCCAGACTTGAGCCGTCAGGAAGAAACTTATCGCAAACTTCGAATCACTCAAAGATCACCACTATTCAATCCCTAGCAGCATGGAGCCAACTTCATTGAAATAAGATGAAGTAGCTCTAGGGCAAGTTCAGAACGGAAAGTTCAAGCTTTTGCTTTTTTTTTGTTTCGATTGTTAAAAGTATGATAAAATCATACGAATAATGACAAGAAAGCTGCACAAAAATGACCAGAAGTAACATCCAAGCAGCAAGAATATAAGTCAATTGTCTCAGAGTGAACAGTAGTGAAATGTAATATTAGAAATTAAGAAGATTTGATTGAAGAATGGGAAAAAATAAATGGGCGGAGTGGGAGGGGGGCGTGGTGGGGGGACAGAACAGAACTTTTTTGGGTAGCTAGCTGGTGCTTTTGGGCGACTAAATTGTGAGCAACAGCTGACCTCACAACGCAAAGCAGTGCAATGCTCTCATCCATAACTCAACGTCGTGTAATCAAGCCGGGCGCTACTGCTCGGCCTACCACCACTGTGGTGTTTCTGCACTGCTTAAATCATACTATTCGAATTTCACGCCCCTTAAATAATCAAAATTCAAACCACGAAGATAAGATCACAAACCAAAAACATGCATTTGAAAGCTTTTTTTTCTCACATGCTATAGTGGGGGGCGCGATTCGTGAACTATTATGTGAACAATCGGAACGATTCAATCGCTCGATTTTTCACCATCAAATGTTGTCTTGAGCTTAGATATAGCACTAGAACAACCCACTTTTGCGTTTGTTAATCATTCACAATCGGCAGTTCGCCTTCTCAATCAGCTAACAGGAAGAAAATAGGGCCGTTGAACCGATTCGACGGTGGAATCTAAAAGCAGAGGTTAATGATTGCAGTTTGTTAAGAAGCCGGATCGCCAGGCATTATGAGCGACTGCCAATGAAATCCGGCCACGACAAGTGAAAGAAGACTCGAACCAATTCAGTAACGGAGTGGATCTTCAAAAAAGAAAAGCGCAATGTCTCTATGCCTATGGGCAAATCTACAATGTTTTTTGATGGAATTGTTCGAAGCGTTTGAAGATAGACGCTTGGAGACAAGCCAGGCATCATATTGCCAGTGTCGGAGTGCAAATTATTACAATTACATGAATATAGTTTTTTATAACTTAATGCTCAGAAACGGCAATTATAATATTCCTCAAGGAACTATACGCGTGGGGTCGTACTCTATCGCAAGATATAGAGTGGAGTGGTAGAGTGATAGAGTAATGAAGTAAATGAAGTAGTTCATGGTCCTGTGTTGGAGTCGAATGCCATGTTCTCTGCAGAAAATTGATGAAAGTGGAAATTATTGGGCAGAAATTGTAATGTGCTAAAGATCTCACCGAATAGAAATAACGAAGAATAAACGAGAAGCAATTAGGTGGTATGTAAAGGAAACAGGGATATGCTCGTGTTCTCGCCTATAGTCACTGACATCAGGATATCACTCATCCATGGTGTACAACTAGAGTGATGCGCAGGGACAGTCAACATCTGACTCACATTCAAAAGGGAGAAGGGAGAAGGGAGAGGGGAGAAGGAAGGGAGAAGAAATGGAGAAAGAAGGGAGAAGAAAAGGAGGTGGAAGAGAGAAGGAACTGAGAAGAGAGGGAGAGGGAAGAAGCGGTGAGGGGAGATGGGAGAGAGGGATAGGATAGGATAGGATAGAACAAGAAATATGTATTAGAAATTCAGGCATGGGAATTGTGTAGTTGTCTACTTTTTATTCAAGTGAGGCAATTTTCTGAAAAATGGTTGGACCCTGTGGTAGTCCACTGATGTGCTACTTGCCCACCTGCGCGTGTTAAACGAAGTAAGTTTAGATTTTGTGTGGTATTTTCGTACACAGTTCGATATTACAGAAGAAATCGGAAAATTTTGCACATCACCATAATTTTTGAAGTTTTGGCGAAATTCTCGGAAAACTTTTTTTGCTTACTGAAATATACAAAATGGCTTAGACGATCTTAGTTTTACATTGCTTTGTATCGCTTTAAGCGCGGTCGGTTTTTAGAAAGCTCCAATTAGACTGTTGGACTTCGTCGTGATGGAGTGCTGCGACCAACACCCTTATCAGAACGAGAGTAGTAAAGCAAGTCCGGATTCTCTTCTTAAACGCAACTACGATGAATCGACTCATCAGCATCCGACGGACAGGAGACGAGTCTCGGCCTTAACATGCACACGACCATACAACACCATCTAAGCGAAAGTAGAAGTGAAATGAAGAAAGAGACATTTATTCATAATGAATGATTTGTTGATTGGTCTCAATCTGAAAAATACGCATCGTTTTTGTGATTTTCTTCTTCTTTTTTTTTTTTTTTGAAAATCACAACGCCATCCTTTCTGTCCCGAAGACAAAAAAGTTCTCATTCTCTCACATTTTAAGCGAGATCATTGATTTGTTAGTGGCAACAACTTGATTTAATTTGCATCTCTCGCCTTTTCCAACATTCGTGAAATGTTATAATTTGGTCCTCGTCCTAAAGTATTTCGGTATTAAAATAACTATTAAAAAAAAGTGCAAATGAACTTCATTGAGCAGCAAACAATTTGATGAGCGACAGCATTAGGATGCTTTTTTTTTTTGAATTCATCAATGAAGCAATTAACGATTTCTGCCTTTCCGTTTGCATTACTTTCTCATCACTAAGTGGAATTCGATCTTCCTCTACAAAACGTTAAAGATCTCTTTCGAATAGCTGTAGATGAATAACGAAAACATCCTGATAGCATGTTTCATCGCACAAGTGTTCGTTCAACAGAACTGTTGTTGTTGCCGTTGTTGCTACCATTATTTTGTATACATCACATCCCTTCAACTTCGAAATATAAGCATAAGATGCTAGAGTACACGCCATGCATCTTATTAATCATCTCTTCAGACTCTATAATATTATTAATCATCTTTTCAGACTCTATAATATTCACCTCTCCAGATTCTCTATTTCTCGCAAGATCCCCTGCAATCCTCGCTTTTCTACGGCAAAGATTCATTTCGTTCGCTACTCTTGGCAGCACCCTACAATTGTATGCTTATGCCATCGTAATGAGTCCTTGGGAATAACCTCTTGAGCTGATTTTCCATTTCTTTGTTTGATTTGCTCACCGCAATATTTCGTCCCAGATAGATTGGAGGTGAAGTCAGACTATTGCAGGGACGTGCGATCTAGAATAATATCCCCACGGAAAACATTTGAGGCTGGCTTGTCGAGCCAGGTGTCAGGAACCTTTTTCAAGAGGCGCAGCTGCTGTCTCGATATCAAAAATAATACAAACCTCTGAAATAGTGGAATTGCGATGGTCTATTTGTATAAGCGCGTTATTAGTTGTGGTTTGGGATTCTGATGTCAAGTTCGTAAATGTGGCTGATGAATGGAGAATTTGGCCTTCTACAGTCGCAAATTCGATCAACTTCAAAAGGCATGCCTTCCGCATCCAGTAGTTGTCCACCAATCCTAAAAGTCCTTCGTTTTTTGATAAGTGAGGCGATGTGCGCCTTCAAGCTCGAGCAATTACCAGCCATACCGAAGAAGCCTAACTGTATACTAATATCTTTTTTAGTTTACTGGCAGATCATGCGTGCCTCCTCTATCCGCCACTAGATTTGCACTAGTATCGCATCAGAACTGTGAATGAGTTTCTGCACTAACACGCTACCTAAATGTTAACCTCCAGCCATCAAGTATTCCCTACACAAGTTTGCGGACTAAATAGCGCAGTCGGAGACTTCGGTCTACTGAGCGTGTGGCTACGGGCTTGTACAATTTGATGCCGACTCCGGTTATAATATAGATGCGACGCAACAATCTATTCGGGAACAGCTTGTTATGCAGCCTCCTGAAGCGAAAGATGTCTTCGTTTTACTCAATAACGAAGAGAAAAAGAAGCTAAACATAGCTAATGTTTTCCAACGTGACCGATTGAAATTTCGTTGTAAACGTCTCGCTTTGGCATTTAATTACCTACGGCTAGATTTGAAGCTGTTTGCTAAGCTTGAAATATGTGGGGGCTGTATGTTCCATGTTTCTGAGGTATAGCTTCATCTGTTCTCGAACTAAAACTGCAAGACAAGCAGCATATCTGGAGAATGCGGTATGGAAATGCAAGTTTCGCGAGCCTAAACCCAAATTTTAACGCAATCTTACAACTTTCCTTCTTAAGCGGATTTGAAAGCGATATGAACAAATATGCATCTGTATTGCACGCTTTTTCGATTAAAGTGAAGTAAAGTAGAGTAGAGATAGTCTACTGAAGGATGAGATCTGAAGGTAAGGTCAATAATACTCATCACATAGGTTCTGCATACGGTAAGTGGAGAGTTTATACTCAATGTGGAACGATAGCCATTGATGGTCGACAAGAATCGAATAGATTTGTGGGCCGTATTAACGAAATAATGATTTATTTCGCCGCCATCAGTGGTTATTAATAGATGCTAAGCGGAAGTTGTAAATATTTATACATCTTTAGATGCAGAAAATAACGCCGAAAGAAAAATCTTTTTTTATTTAAATTCTAAAGCATCTTTATTGCAATACAATTCTTCTCCAAACACATAATTACTTCAACAATATTTGTGATACAGTCAATCGTTTCAAGTAATATCACATTTGCACCATATGAACATTTTGTGGTGTCGAAGAGCTACATTTTAAGAATTGGAATGGATAAATCTAGAGGAGCCACTGTAGGGTCTCTAATAGAATTCAGTTGTAAATTAGCAAGGAAATCCGCAAAAATCTGATAGCCTCTATAATTTTCCTGTCGAAAAAAGTGAATAGTTGTCGTTGTTATGCTACTGCTACGGAAGCTGAAGTGTTTAATATAACGATATCATGAGGGCTTGAGCAGAGTGTGAGCGGATTTGAGCAGAGCAAAAAAAAAAAATTACCATGAAACAATAATATACACCATCCGATTCTTCAATACGCTATTTTTGAGTCAAACCTTTATCGTTTGGGAAAAAATACACGAGGAAAAGCGTATGTAGCTGAAGAAAAGAAGAATTTTTCCACCTATTGGCAGGACGGTTTTTGAGGACGAAAACAGTGGAAGCTTTATTGGGAGGCAAATTTATGAACAGTTCGGCTCACTATTGCCTAAAGGCAGACGATACTCATACTCATAAACCTTTTGGTATGGGCATGAAACCAGGCGTCCGCCTCTTCATGAAATTCCAATGTGGTTAATAGCGCGGCTTGTTCCCATCGTTCAAAACGAAAATTTTATGTGGGAATGAACGCACAGAAGAAAATATGTTTGTTTGTGCGATAAACTTTTTATCAGATATACTTTACCAGGCAAGCAGCATTTGCCTCACAAATCCTAACGATAATTGGGCATCTTTTTCGTATGGCCAAGGATGCTGTGAGCTTTTCGCAGTAACAGTTTTAATAGTGAACAAGTATCTGAGATAGACAAGCTGAGTGCACTACTTTTCCAATCGTATCGTTTTTTCTTAAAATCGACCTTTTTCAAACGATGAAATATTGCGCATCATGATGAACACAATTGCGGCTGATCGTCACAACTAACCGTCAATAATAATCAATTATAACAAAAGTTGTTCAAATATGTTATGCGTCGAGAATCGGATGAATAAGAGCAGTAGAACACATCAAGCAGCCGGAGTGGACTTATTACAATCGCTGCTGGAATAAATTTTGGACGTCAAAATTTTTCATTTTTGCGCACATGAAAACTCCTGCCAATCTCGCAAATATCATTAAAATTTGTAAGACGATACGGAAAAAAAAAGGAATTTTTGCATGTTGATGAGAAAATAATTTGAGAGTAACGCAGAGGGATCAAAGCGGGATCGAGTTGGAATTGTTAAAAACATTTGAGTTTAGCAGTAATAAGAAGACAATCGTTTCACAGTTGATAATCATCCTTGCAATCTTGATAGTCTTTGCGCGTAGGTCGGCTATATTTTCTTAGCAAGAACTGAATGCCGCAAAACGTTGTGAGGCAAAAGAGCTTCATAACAGCCAATGCGGAAATAGAAAGTGAATCGGTCATTCACATGAAAATATGAGGCGACTTTTGCAGGATTATGAATAAAATAAACTGCTGCGCCACTGCATTCCCATTAGTCAGATATGACGGTCTCACCAGGATTGGATACCGAAGCAGCCGTTATTTTACAGGGGTTCACTTACGAAAGGTCGACCCGCATGATTCATTCCACTTCCGAAAGACCGATCGCACGATTCATCAGATACTCCTCCTATAATCGACGATGAATGGAGTATATTGAGTTGACTAGTGCCAATTTCACAAGAATTTAAAAACAATTGTATTGGCTGCATCGAAGATTGCAATATTTATAGCAGTTTGTTTTCATAGCAAATGGGATCGATTTCCAAGCGTGATAAACTAAGATACGAAGCGAGCATCTCGTTCGAACAAATAAAAGCAATTGTTCAATTATCGAATCAAGCATGACAGAGAAAATTGAATGCGCACCTATCGATATATGACAGAAAATCATTTAATCATCTATGGTGTTGTGCGGCAAGCGTTTTTTCAGAATGGGCGAGGAAGGAAGGAGGAAAGGAAAAAGACGCAGTACAACGTTTACAGTGTGTGAAGAGTACATGGAATCAGAATTACCAAAAATATTCGTGAAAGGGACGGAAAGGGATTGAAAAGAAAAGATTCCACTCTCCGTTCTTAAAAATTTATCTACTTCCGCGCAGCACTAATCCGCCAAACGTATTCAATGACATGAAGGCAACTAAGCAGAATAAACCTAAATTTACGCCTTTCTCCAACTGTTGATTCTAATGAACAAGTGAAATGCACGTTGTCGAGACCGGACTGTGCGCAGTTCCAGAGAGAATATGTATACAGGAGCAATGGGATGAATTTAGAATGCGGAGAAGTCTGAGTGATAAAGATTGCCGAACAATGAGCTTGAACCACGACGTCGTGTGGGAGCCGGATTGAGCAACGATACCGAAGAATAACGTGACGCAATTGTTGGCAGGGACGATGATGAGATTGCTGGTGAGCCCGAACGACGGTATGAAACTGTTGATGGTCGATTTGTCGACCTGAAAAAGCAAAAAAAAAAACTGACAAACTGAGAAGTGAATCAAGAATGCGGATGAAGTTTGGTGTTTCTTGGGTACTGACTGAACGCTTCGAAAAGTACTCTTGAATTCGGATCTCCTGAAAATTGCTGCCGTTCTCTCCAATTTTCGAACAATTGCTCTTACCGGGACGCATGTTGACGTCTCCATAGTTTTAGTTAAAATCAATGCTACCAGGAGAAGTCGAACTCATCGTCTTTAAAATTCCCATCAGCTACGTCAAATGTTTCAAGAACTTATATGTTTCCGGCTTTTAACATGATAACTTAAAAGCTATATGAGCGCTTCCTCGGTTAATTTCACTAAAGTAATATCCTGCACATTGTAGGATCTGAAAAATATCAAAAAGTAGTTCTGCAAAGCTTACGATGATTGATGAGTCCTTCCACTGAATAGGCTGTGCACAGAGATCAGTCCATTTGGGGTGGATTTCGAAGTTGTATTGTTCTGTGCGAACCTCCTCTTCAACTCGTTACAATAGACATCCGGAATTGTGAGGTCACATTGATTGGTCATCATCATCGATACTGAACTAGTGCCTGTAACATCAGCACTACTGTACAAAAATATTCAAGCTTCATCAATTATGTAGTATGAGCGATACACGCTTGTTTGCCAAATATTTTCGATGTCGCAAAAACGTTCTGCAAAATATACACTTTTCACATTATGAAAATGCCACGCTTTAAGTGTGTTTGACACAATGCTCTCCCACAGCAGCTAGCTTTCTAAGCGGTTTCCTACAACCATCCTCTTACGTTTTTTGCTATCTTCGCATTTATTGCTCATTGCAGAAAAGCCAACAGAATGTCCAGATAATGTTAGCGAACTTCAGCTGATATATTAGTATGGTCGTTTAGTCATTTCTAACCTTTTCAGAGGAAAATGTATACTCCCTGCTAGTCTCCTGTTACTTGCATTTTTTTTTTGTGGAACATCATATCAAAAAGTTCTGTCTTAATTCGATGGCGGAGACAGATCAACTGTGGGCAATTTCACTAAGGAGAGTGGTGACGCTTTGTTAGCCACACAAGATGGGGATAATATCGAAAGACGTACACGAAACGTGCTATCTGCAACACAACTATTGCGACAATTGGCTAAATCAATATTCGAAAGAAAAATAATTCAGTGTTGGTCTCAAATTCTTCTTCAAGAGACCAATTCTCGATTTAAAACCGCACTCAAACGCCCGTAGAATAAAGTTGACTGAAAAACTTCATATTGCCACTGAGTGTAATCAAATCACTTGGAAGGTGTAGGCGACTGCGAGGAAGAAAACTAGCAATAGGCAGGATTGGTGGTGGTAAATATGGCGTGAGCTATATAGACTAGACTTCGTCTCCGCATCGTAGTATTTGTTGATCATTAGTGGAAATCACACCGAAGAGATAAGCAAGTAAATATTATATATGTACAGATGCAATTATGACGTTGCTAAAGTGTGCTTTAATAGTCATTTTTGAAAGGGACATTAAAACAATGTGAATGTGCGGCTTCCGCGTAAAACACCTCGAAGTTTGCGTTCATAGTCGATCATCTGCTTCCAGAAACCAACATTTGGCCGTATAATCGGTCGAGCTGACTTCACATAGTGATATGCTTGACGTAATGTCATTCGTTCATACTTAACGAGATATATCATGCAAAGCGATGCCGATCGTGATACTCCAGCCACACAATGCACTAGTGTCTTGCCACCATGATCCTTTAAATTATGCACATTTATGCTCATTGATTCGATGTATTTATCGCCTTGTTTTAAGTGAAAGTTTAATTCGCAATGAAACTTTGTAATGCATATCGCAGCTATGAGTCGAAAGAAATCCCCTTGTGCAAACAGTTGACGTCATAACAGAAATAAATTAAGAAGTGTGTGGAAAAACGTTCTCAAGGCAATTAATAGTTTTTTTTTTTTGAGCAAAAAATCGCAGAAAATTGAACGGGCAAATAAAAGACCTTTTCCGTAGCTTTTGAATAGGTCACAACGCCAGTTACTGGAATTGCACATTTGAACTAAAATATTGGATAGCTGCATAGAAATATTCTCACAGTTCGAAGTTTTGTTGGCAACAAAAACAAAAATCGTTCTTTTATCCGAATGGGTTACGTTCCCTGGCTACTTGTGTTATTTTTTGCACTGTAATGCCCAGGGTTTCAACCCCTATTACCGCTTAATTGGGCTTTATGTTTCTAGAAACACTTCCTGCCGACGTCCACGTCCGATCAGTTGATGGATACGGCCACTTTAAGAAGTTTTAAGTGATGTATTGCAAAGAACAAAACAACCGCACGTGAGCTCAGCCCAATACAATCTACGCAACTCAGTCGTTCTACAGCACCAGAAAGTCATCAGAATATATAGTTTACTGATTTCCATTACCAGCATCCAAGGTAATGTTTTGTTTCACTGTTGCAAGGATATGTTGTTTGGGATCCACCTAATCGTATATTATTTGTTCATTTTGAGGATTCATTCGCAGAACGGCTGCTGTGAAGGTTTTTGAAAGTGTGAATACCTTTATTGCTTTAATTTTGTCCGCAACCACATCAAAGTAGAGGTCAATCGGTGCAAGCGGATTGTCCTCGATAGGAATTTTCACATGATCCACTCCTGAAATGTGGAAGATAAAGAGATCTATGGGAATTCTTTTCCCACTACCTCTTGCTTAGAGGCTGGGAAGGGAGGGGGAGTGGGGGGGGGG
>JAARMF010000772.1:2837-20379 GCA_022844705.1 Toxascaris leonina | reverse complement strand
GGGGGGGGAATAATGACGACCTTATATCTCTAGGTGTTGAAGACAGGTGATCACGCACACGTGGACGGTGGTTGTAAGGAGCGTAATGAAAGCGTAAACGACAAATCTCCCAATTATAAGGAAGTATATACTGGCTTAATCGTGAGATGGGAATAGGCGATGAAAGAATGCGAGAATGTTTTCAAGGTAAGCTATTGAAAAAAAAACCTGCAACGAAAACACTTGCAACATTTTCAGCTACGCTTGCAAATAATAGCAATGCAATGAATGCAATATGGCAATGCAATTGATGCAACTATTAAAGAAATAAATGCAGTATATAGCGTCCAGCTAAAAGTAGGGCACTCAAAGGCGGTTGCTGTAGTATTGCTTTATATGTGACTGCAGGTGTTCATCTTGTTCATGCATCGTCCTTAGCCAATGGAAAAGCGCCAAAAGCATGCTTGATCGGATGGCTCGTTGATTTCATGAAACAGAAGTGTACTGGAATGATTTCTCAAAAATTAGAGCTGAAGCAGCAAGAAAACACCGGAATTCCGAGATTCTTAATACCACTTTCGAAGCAAACCCAACACATACCTAACCTATGAAACCGAAATGAAGCTGAGATCTAGACGTCAGGAACTATCGAAATACCCGCATGACACTGCTTCGAACTACGAACGGATAGTAAAAAGATTCTGGTATGCGCATTCATGAAAAAAAAACCAGCAAAAATAGCTTCATCAATGTGATAGTACAGCCAGCCGATACTGCAAGAAATCCCCGAGGTGTTGTTTTGCCCGCCGCAAGACTGTTCAGATGATTTGTCGCCGAATAACATCATAACCATTGTCGACTTGCATATGCACCGTATTTGATTGAATTATCAAAATCTATTTGAGCAGCTATTGTTCACGCCCGACAAACGAATGTATTCTACCTTTATTGGAAGAGATCAGTGATAAGAAGCATATGGTTTTGTAAAGGGGAAAGTGGTGTCGAAAAAAATGAAACTTGTGTCTGAGCATTTTGAACATTGTTTCTCAAGGCGAATGGCGTAGTTGTCCTTTTTCTCCTATCAAAATAGTGAAGTCACAGAGGCCATATAAGAAATCACCACCGCTGTTTGCGCAATTCAACTGCGTTGATTAGAACACCTTCGAAAATGGATGAAGAAATTTTAATATAAAAGAGCTAACAATGCAAGCAATTAGAAAGCTGGCTGACAAGTTGCCTCATTATGCGCAATAAAAATTATGCCTTGTAACTTGCATTAGCTGAATTGCAATTTGCATCGTACTTTCGTCACCATCGTTGCTAATAAAGCCGATTTTCTATCACCGAATGAAATCGTTTCAGATTTATCGTAATTTCTCAAAATTAACCTTAGTTGTCTGTGCAATTCGACTGCATTGAATCCAACATCTTCGAAAACGTATGAGAAAATTTGAGTTGGAATTACAGGCAGCGAAGAGGGTTGGCAAAAAGAATTGCTGGTGAGCTGGAAACACAGATGAACAGAAAGGTTAGAGGTATGGTTGCAAATAAACCGCAGGTAAACAATTTTATATTATTCTCTGATTGTAAACGCTTATTATAGATGAAAAAAAAGCTGGGAATTGTGTCCGAGAGGCTGGCATGATTAGCGCCCTTGCAATTTTGCTCACTGAACTAATCGGTCTCCTAAATTTCCATGGCGACATTTCGATCCGCTCGTTTGCAAAATATGTTCACATATATTGAAGTAGTTGCAATAATCCACAGCCCTTCACAAAGCTATCGATTAATTTCGATGTTAATATAGAGGGACAGTCTACGGACGGTGTTGATTACCTCCCAAAACCTCATACCTTTGACTTCTATTGTTAATGGGTTAGAACTAGAGGTGAACAACTGGATTAGCGAAGAGGACTATGCGATCAAATTTGTTGAAAACTTTCTCATTAGTTATATCATAGCATTAGATAGCATATTTACATTGCTTTTTATGGGCTTAAATTGGAGGCAAATTGAAAATGTTCAATTGTATGAATTGTATATAGGAATTGTGTGCATGTTTCTATAGCAAACTCTATGAAATCTTCGTTTTATCCGTACTTTGATGATTGAATGCTATCTTATGAAGCGATCGATTCATTAGACAAAATTGCAGAAAACGTGCAATTTTTCACTCATTGTTTGCACGCTAACAATCATCTCTGTTCATTGTTTCTAATGAATTTTTTTTTTGTTGATGTAATGTTAATGTATCTAAATCATAGACATGAAATGAACACAAATTTAGGGTCAGAAAATATATTTTTTGCAACGCTTTTTTTTCTTTAAAATATTTTTTTTTTTTTTTTTCAATATCGACTGCTATGAAGCATCACCTGCATCAAGAATTGACTAACATATCCCTAGAACATGAATATTGCTACTAACGTTCGTGCACTCGAAAATTTTCTTCGCACAGAAAAAAAAACCCCCAGCAATAACGTATTTCACTGTTCCACTTACGTGTACGTTAAGCAAATAAGCTGCAATAAGTAATAAGGCAAGACACTATCATAATGCTTAAATTTTGCGAAAAAAACAACGTCGACATAGAAATCGACCATTTATAAGACAGCGTCGAATTAAGAGAATTAAAGTGTCAGAAATCAACAAACTTAACAACTAAACAAGTGAAAATCGATGTTAAGCAAACAAAACGGCTTTTTGCCCAATGATCAACAAGCGTTGGAATGGAAACTGCCAAGCGCAAAATGAAAGACACTCTACATAGTATGGAATGTAAATTGAAATTCGTTACATTATCGGATGAACGCGCTATTGCTAAAAGGACGAAAATAAGCGCATAAATTTGCGATAGAAAAAAAGAGTGGATTCTCGATGCCTTAGGAATTTCGAGTCAAAAATAGCGCATATTTATCGTTGTGTGAAAAATTGGAATTTCGATTGTTTTTGGTTGCAAAATCGCAAATATTAAAATTTATTGAGATATTTCGATGAATTTCTTATTGAACTTAATGAAGTCTTTTCTTCATAGAATCATTCGGAAGTAGTTTTAATCAAGCAAACTCTTCCAGCAATGCCTGGATTGGGGCTATGACCCGAGAGAAAACCCGATCAAGGATAGATTAAAGTTCTTTTCACGAATGATGACTATTAAACCATTTCGCCCTCTCCATATTACCCGAAACGGGATAACAGCATCCACCGAAATGAAAAGTGAGAAGCACAAAACGCGCCGCAATGGAAATTCGTGTCGAGCGATGCTGCGACAATAACAGCGGCAATGAAGCGCTTGAATATGGAACAAAGATATGTGGCTCCTTTTTCAGCCTTGTGAAATTGTCACAAAATGATCGAGTACTAATATTGGAGTTTCTATCGTCCGTAAAATGACTCAATTGGTGATTGTCACTATTCGGAGAGTTTCGCGATTTAGGTTCGCTTTGTGCTGCTGTTCACTTTTTTTTTTCCACTGCGAATGGCACGCAATTTGTTCACAGCGGAAGGTTGAGTGGGCGAATGCACAATTTAGATTTTTATCTCATGCTGTACATATGCCATTCATTTTTCCAACGATGTGACCAGATGGGAGATTTGAGCACTCAATGTATACAGCTTGTTTAACTCGTTATGTTTTGTTGTTGTGTTCGATCTCTGTGATAGGCGGACGCATTTACATCTCACTCATTGGAACCACTGCCTTCATAGGTTGTCCACAGCTCTAAGAAGTCAATTTCTTAGGTTTTTGCCTTAGAAGTGAAGTCACATCTGCATATCCACATGCGCGTGTCTTTGCAANTATCCATATGCGCGTGTCTTTGCACCATAACTATCAAGTTCGACGAGTACAGGTTTGAGACACTGAATCATCCATAGGGTCATCCCTCATGTCAGCCTTCAAGTAGTTTCAAAAATTGCTTAAATATTTCTAGGTGTTAAGTGTATTCAAAAATTCGTGCACTTTGCAGCTGCTCAGATCAGGTGTTACTCAGGTGATGAGGATCGTATTTTACAACATTTGGGCAAAAAAAACGGGTCTCTATGCTGAGAATTCGCAAGNCGTATTTTACAACATTTGGGCAAAAACGGGTCTCCTTGCTGAGAATTCGCAAAATCAGTCAGTTCTATCAGGACAGTAAAGCGTGTCTACGATTGCTTACTAGCGATCTACGGGGCCAGTAAATGTAACCGGATGCTTTTCTTTGTTCCTCCATGTGTTAGCTTCCCGGTATACTCAGCTACCCCCTAATCCTGTCGAAGCAAGTGGATCAGCACAGAAATCGCCTCCATCGAATTTTATAACTCCATCTTCTGTGGTGTCCGATTTGAGACTGTTGAATACGACATGCACGCAAGTAAAACGCACGATATATGACGTTACATAAATGGATAGCATAAATTTGGTCAAAGATAGAATAAAAATCCTCTCTTCGGCCTCTTCAACTAAAATTTTTTTGGAGAATTCATAGCAACATTCACGCGAACTCATCACATCCCTTCATATGGTAATTAAATAGAGAGGGATTATGAACTCATCATCTAGAAGCATTTGTTGTAAAATGTATAACGAAAAAAATACTAACGATAGTATTTTACTAGACTTTGAAATCACACAGCAGCACATCCGTCTTGAATGTGATAAATGAAAGGCAAAAAGTGCACGCACCTCGGAGATGGGAATCGTGCAAATAAAGCAGAATGGAGAGTTGTTTACTAGAACCAGTCTCATCATTTCATCGCAATGCTAACCTGTTCATTTCTGTGGGCAGTATCATTTCGTTTGAAGAACTCATTACTCTTATTTTACCTGGTAGGAAATGACAAAGTCGTCTAGCAAATATTTGAGTTCAATAAATGTGATTGACGTTTATGAACGGTGAATGCGAGGGGAGGGAGGGATGGAGAGGGTGGGGGAAGGAGAAGGGAGGCAGATGAAATGGACGCATGCACAGTAAGGATCCAAATTCTTTGGTAGTGGATCTCATTTGCAAGTCTGATCGCTTCTTTTTTTCGGCACAAAAATGCCGGCGATTATGGTGATACCTGTAGTAAGTATCTGCAAATGGCAATATGAAATCCATACGGCCGAATGGATTCACAAAAGTATCGACAATAGCAGTTTTCTTCTGAATGAGATTGTCCGTTTAACAACGTGGAATCCTCAAGCAGAGATATTTTCTTAGGACATAAATCACTCTGTGGCTAAAAAAAAGAGGAAATTTCAGAAAAAATGGCGAAATTTAGAATGACTGAAAATATTTAAATTAACTTGTTTACATATTTACATATTTTTATGCACTAATATGCACTAATATTTATTAAAGCAGTCATTAATACATTTATTCATTTATTTATGTGCATAAGGACAATTGAAGGCTCTAACACTTGAAGTTAAGAAGCGCTCAATGCAAAGGAAGTGGAGGACGTATAATCGGCAGTGGTTGTAAACTAGGATGACTCAGAGAGCTTCGCGAAAAGGAATGTGAACGCGTCTAACAAACAACAGCGCAAGTAGTTTCGGTATATGCAATTCCTTCACATTGCTACTTGCGGAGAATTATGAATGAAAACGTGGAATATTTCATGAATCGGAATGAATTGAAGGAAGCATTTGCTACATAGAACGACTCGATATGTGCCTCAGGCATTTCGCCCATTCGATCGACCCAGCTTAACCACCTACCAATGAACGTTACACTAAGACATGTACATCAATCTTTTTGCCATTCCGACCGCTCCCATAAATCTTTCACGGAATAATCAACCTTTTGTGAATCGACGAAAAAGAAAGCAGATCGATGGTGCATATTCCGCATGTCTCTGTTGCAAAATTCGGGTAGATGGATGCTCCGTAAAGAAGTTTGGTTAAATAACGACCATCTTTGGTTAAAATATCTGTGTTGGTTCACATGTTTTATATCTTCTGGCAAATCACAATTTAATACCAAATGTTTATCATCGCCTAAATGCACTACACTGTCACCTCTAATGTTTTAAGTATTGTTGCGCTCAAGCTCACTATTAAAGAGACAATTTCATAGACGATCCGATGAAGCTAAAAGAAAGAAATGGCTAAGTGACAAAAAAAAACTAGCAGACGCATTTCACTACGGAATGCAAATGGTTACCAAGACCAGAGGGTGGCGTATACTCAATCCACCTACTGATATACATACTTCGAAGCGTGTTATTCGATCGCAGTGATCTGAATTCCCCCAACTTTCCTGCAACTCACAACAGACCGATAGGACAGTCGCACGCCAAAAATGTTGAGTTGCCACATCGGGCTACAATTCAATTTTTCAAGGCTGTTTTAAAGACCGGCTAGGATGTTTTGCAACTCACTGTAATTCGCATAATAAATATAATAAGCGAAGCGATTAAATTTTTCACTAACGCTAAAATTTAGTATTGCAAGCGGCATTTCATAACTGCGATGTTTTTGATATTTCATAGCGAATGCGTACATCTTTGATGAGCGTCTCTTTACGGAAATGATCGAAAAACGATATAACGACTCTTAATGAGAACGTCGCTATGCAATTTTCGGTCGTTTTTTGCGTCTAAAGGTCATTCAGAAATGGATTGAAATAAAATTTAATCAAATGTTCCAGTGTCTAACATTCGCCTCCTTTTACTAAAGATGTGCGCGAAAGCTCAAAGAACTGAGTTTTGAGGTGATCTCATAATGCTTAGAAGCATGGAGGCCACTGCACAACAACACCCCTCAACCCCCCCCCCCTCACCCGCATTTTGGAGCAACAATTAGTGAACAACATTCGGATACAGTATATGGGTAATCAGTAAGTCGGTAAGTGTGTAAAGGCGGAAGAAGAAACGAAANTTTTGGAGCAACAATTAGTGAACAACAGGCGGAAGAAGAAACGAAGATCAAGTGCGCATCATGATTAAATATCTTTAAACACATTAGTATGGATGAAAACATGGTTGAGCCATGCCTGTGATTGCAAATGAAGTATCCAAATACACACACATACTCAAATACCCATACGAACACAGACCTGCACGGACGCTGAAACAATGTTTTATTAATTTGTCACTGTTGCACGCCCAGTCCAAGCACAAGCCAGTCCCGTCAGGGATCTCGTTGGAAGTTTATCCCTTTGATCAAATAATGCTTAGCAACTACAACTGACTATTCCGATCGTCTCATCTCAGCCATTGTGAGTGGATCACGCAGATTATTACATGTTTCCAGCAATGAGAAAATTGCGAAGTGAAATGAGCTAACGGGAATGCAGCAATCATTAGCACCAACTAAACAATTATTGTTGTAATCTAAAACATCAAACCGAGATAAGCACTTCTAAACAGCGAAAGAAAAATGGAGTGTACATTATAGTTGCAGACGCAAACGAAATGGGAGTAGCTTTCCTCATCCGTGAAAAAAAGGGGAACAAATGTGGATTACGTAAGCAATAGCGAAAAACTGGAGATGCTGAGTGTGACAGTTGTGTGACCATATTTAATATACTTTAATGGGAAGGACTCGAAAAAAAAAAGAGGAAATAATTTCATTCAAGATGCGTTCGGATCGACATATTCACATCGTTGTACAAATCGCGCGGCGAAAGAGAAAATCCTCTAGCGACCTTGTCGATGAATGGATACCAATGAGGGCTCCCCCTGATGGTAGCTTTGAAACCGACTAGTTCGTTTGCAACAAAAAAGCGATAACTTAACGCGCACAACGACGACATCTTTTCTTAGGCTTTGAATGATAGCCAATGTTGCCTTAACGGTGATATGCATCAATAAAATAGCGCTCGATGTGATTCACTTTTTGAGAAATTCGATGGATATTTTCACTTTCATTCTTTTGCGCTACAAAATTCGCAGCTATTTCCCCTTTTTTTTTAAAGCTATAAATCGAAGTGTGGTTTGAAACAATGGTGATAAACTAGTTTAATGAAGATGATAAAAAAAGACATCGAGTTCGATATTTGCTCTCTACCGATCAAAAGTTTTAGGTTCTAACATTGCCGACTTCCAAAAACATTCAGCAAGATCACATTATGCAGGTTATATCTAGCATTGCATTGGACATATTTTCATGCAATATTTTGATTCAATTGCTTGAATTTGGAGGAAATGTGTAGATGGGTCAGTGGAACGAAATGATACTTGAAAATGCAGCTTTCTAAATTGATTTGTTTGCTCGTTTATCAAATTATTTANCGAAATGATACTTGAAAATGCAGCTTCCAATGCTTCCAATGCTTTGTTTGTTTATTCATCATTTATTATTTATTGTTGACTAATTTATTTTCTCATTCACTCATTTATTTATTTATCTATGAAGCATATGCGGACATATTTATGAACGAATGAACAATATTTCAATCAACGCTATCAATAATCACGTTTGCACGTCAAAACGCCGTTAATAATACTTCAATAAGAGATGATAAATGAGAGCACAGTTAGTGTATAAGCAGACGTATACATAATTAAGGTGAAGAAATAAGGTGTTATGGATGTATAATATTGTAGGAAAAAAAAAGTTGTTTCAGTGATTTGCAAGTGGCACAAATTGTCATCAACCAAAAAAAAAAGTGGATGAAAAACAAGGTAAGAGGCACAATAGCGACATGAGAGGATTGTCGTGCTGTGTGTTTTTTTTTTTCTGCGAGCAAAAATCAATGATTGAAGATTAACGCCTAAGCATTAGCAGCGATTCATCATCAATAAATCAAATACATAAATAAATAAATGAATGAATAAACAAGCAAATTGATAAATAAATAAAATAAAATAAAATAAATAGACGAATGGACAAATGAACAAAGCATCATACGCTATTCCTCGAAAGTGAGAATAATCCAGCAGTAAAGACGTTTAGTCATATTATTTTACCAGTGCATCAAAAATATCACATAAAAACAAATCCGTAAAGTGCTTTTCCCTTGTTTTTGAAACGTTTCCAAAAAAATAAAAAAATAAAAATCGACACATCGTTATTGATACGAACGGTATACAGTATAAAGGGCTCCACAGAGAAGTTAAACCACACTCGAAAAAAAAAAACATTTATGGAGCATTCTTGGATTGCTTTATTTGAAAAATNAAAAAAAAAAATGAATGATTCGTCCTTTCAATGCTCTTCGAAATTAAACATTCTTCATATGAAATGTTATTTCGTTCATTGTGCGGGCATTCAGACAAATATTAGACGCTTAAAGAATGCATTACGAATATTATTGCGTTTAATTTCGCCAATATATTTCCCTCTTGTCTTATAAAATCTGCTCACTAGATAAATAAACAGGCGCGCGTCGCACAAAAGCTCTTATAGTGTTCAAAAGATTGCATTGCATTGCAGATTGTAATGCAATGCAATCTTGACAGTGCAGGAGCAGTGCAATAAGACGAATCGAGACATTGCAAATTGATCATTTCGTACAAGTTTCTTTGCGGAATTTTCCACAACGATTATAGCTACCCGGAAAAAGTCGAAAGATTTTAGAATGAAACCCGTCAATTTCGTATTCTGTGATCCATCGTTGTAAATAGGCATCTTATACGAATTGGAAAAAGCGGCAGAAAATTATGGCGAAATAATGATTATACACATTAAACAGTGAATCAATTACGTCTGAAAAACAGAAAGACAATGAAGAAAGAACGCGGAAGAACGTTTGTCACCTCTCATTAACCTTCTTATTCCCCTTCCTTTCCCAAGATACGGAAATGAAAAGCAGTCGGTCTTGCTTGATTGAATAAACCATTGCCCTTAGGCCATATTGAGCCACCCAGCGACGAAGCAGCCATTTACTGTCTGCTCATACAACCATACTTATCATTCGAAACAGCACAGGAATTCGTGCCGCAGTAAGCACTTCACTTTGATTTCCACCAGGCTGATGAAGTCGGTGTGCAAAACTACCATGCCCAACCATATATGCAAAATCCAAACCGCCATGAAGAACTGCAATTAGGAGCGATGGATCTTGTCTGAACGACCGAATCATAGTTTCCATACTCGGAACTGTATCTCAGCGAAACAAATTGAATCCATGAAGTGATTTCTCCCTTGAATTCTTTGCATATGTCATCATTTACTTAGCTACAATATTGTAATAGTATCAGCGGACATTTACAAGGCTTTTTAACATTGACAAGAACTTTGAACCACAAATAATCTAAACCGTACCCCTCTCATTTCCCCATCCCTTCCAAACCCACCGCTCCTTTCGCACTGATTTTATTTCAGTGTTTATTCTTTTGAGCACCACAGCAATCGTACTGCATTTTTATTCTAGCAACTCAGGCGACTGTGTTGATGAAACCCTGCCAACAGCCGTATGCCGTGTATCAGCACGAACAGCAAAACAACTCTGCCCCACACCCCGTTGTGCCTCGATTAGCCCACCCTACGCGTGTCAAACCTGAGACGATATCAAAATAGGCTCACACCTCAGTTTATGTGGAGTGAAGGTGCTGCCCATCGGCTTGGAAATTAGCGAGCAGAGGAGCAGAGAGAAATCTCTCATCAAACCTCTTGGACGTTGCAATGACCTGGTGACAATAACCTAACGTCCGACCACGATCAGCATTTAATGTGAGCTTATGTGTAGCAGTTGGTGCGTGTTGCTCAGTTAATAGATATCAAGAAGGTTATATAGCAGCAATATACTATCGGTAGTGTATTTTTACCTGAAGTTTCACAAATAAGAACGTCACAGTAATTAGTTGTCTGATCTAATAAAACCGCGATGGAAAACTTAATTGCCGAGTCCCACCAAAATAACGTTTCATGGTGGAATCTGCAATAATAGACCACCACTGNTTGCCGAGTCCCACCAAAATAACGTTCGTTTCATGGTAGAATCTGCAATAATAGACCACCACTTTCTCAATGAGGAAGCTCCTCAATTTCAAATTCCAACCTCAAGCATTTTCAAAGAACTCTATAGCAGTCGGCTGGTAGAGTATTTCGGTCAACGTGGTAAATTACACAACAAAAAATTCTCATTGGCGAATGCAAACTTATACAAGAGAAAAAATTGCTGACCAATCTCAAATAGCCGCATATCTCTCTCTCAAAAAAAATAAATAAATAAATAAATAAATAAATTGTACGAGATACATATGGAATAAAAAATACGCGACGGATTATTCACTGCTCATCATAGGAAAGCCGACAGAATTGCACTCGTACTGTAGATCTTTGAAAAGCGTCCGTAACAATCAGGCCGTCCATTTGCCTTGAGCTGTTGTGGTGCGAACTTGAGCAGGAGATTCTAAGGCCTGAGTCCTGGTCAATAAGAAACTGGAACATAAGCTTGTCATGAAACTGAAACAAGACATGCTTAATGCAGCCCTTCTCATCACTTGCCCCCCTCCCCCACCCTCCTCCTTCAACATTCATGTCCTTCAACGCACACTAAAGTGAATGCGATAGAGAAGACAATCAACTTTTTTTTGTGGATGCAGCGCACATTGACTGGGTGACAACAGAGCATAGATTTCATTTCGATTGTACGCACGGGGAAATCAAACAAAAAACAGAAAGTGCAAAACCGATGCGAACAAATGAGGAATAAAGACATTCAAATAAAGCTCCAATTTGCGATAAAACACGGAGCTTCGAAATTCAATAATTAGAGTGTTAACAATCGCGGAAGTGATGCCCGATAGTGGGCAACTTGCGGTAGCGGCACGAGAATAAGTCGATTGCAACAAGTAAGGAGCAATCGGCGGGGGCTCATGAAAGAGGGACGACGCGTTGTAGTGATGACTGCTCAAGGAAACACTCTCTAAAAACGAGTGGTATTTTCCCCGAGGGATGCGCAAGCGAATTATAAGCGACCACGAGTTATGCGTAGAGGTGCGTTGTGGGGCTGCTGTCATTGACGACAGGAAACCAGTTACGTCAACCGTCGATTGCATTAAGTGCGCATGGATGTGCGTATGCGTGAACGTTCGTGTGTGCGTTTGGGTATGTATTCGTGTTACGTCATATGTTTGCGTTTGTATGCATGTGTATGATTCATGCAAGAGGCAGGAAACACTACAGATGAAAGCAACGTATACGGAAAAGTTGTCAATCCGAAGTGAACTTGTGCCGTTGAGGAATCTTTGTGCGCAATGCAAATCTATCCCGAGCAACACCGAAAAGGAAACGCGTGGGTGTTTGTGATATGGCCACTCTCCTCATTCGTCTGCATGCAAGAGAAAGCGAGACTAATTTGCCCAGCAAACAGCAATACACATTTGTCACTTTCCAACATCGTTGAAATCACCGAGCGCCCGAACAAGTTTATTTTTGATGTTTTGCGTTCATTTCGCACTGGTTTTGCCACTTTTGAGGAAATTGTGCTTTCGAATCGATGGTGAAAGTGACAAGCGAACAACGGTTAGTGCAGAACAAATTGCAAATGTCGCATTTAAGAATGCATTGACGACCACTGCCAACAACAACTTTAATGAAGTTCCAGCAATAGGCCTTGCTAATATTCGACTCTCTTAAAGAATGTATTTGAAGCGTCGCTTCCCAATTGAAACTGTGATCATTTCCAAGCGTAGCTGAATCGTAACCATTAATCCCGCTTACAGGCTAATGGAAATAAAGTTCGAGAAAGATTTAGTTCACGACTAGCGGTACGTCCGATCACAGAAAAAAAAAAAAATTTTTTTTTTTTTTGCTTTTCTTCAACTTCTGAAATAATCAATCAGAATGGTTGGAGCGAGAGTGGCTGAAAGCAGTTGCCTTGCTGCGCTTTAAAATACAACAAGAAACAGTGAAAAGTGAATTATTGTGCCAGAAAAAAAACCATTCCATACGTATCCGTAATATCAGTTTTCCATTTCCCATGGATTTTAGTTTTCATAGGATTTACGAATCCCTTCCATGTACCTATGAAAGTCTTTCCTCAATATGCGAGAGTACGTTCTTCATAAATTCCTCTCTAATTTCATCATCTATGTGTTGTTTTTCCTTTCATGTGTGGATGAAATCGATATTATAGCTCGGGTGCGAAAAAAACTAGCTAACGAGATCTGCTGTACAGCTTGAAGGAATTAAGTTTGCTCATCAATGAGTGGACTGCAACGTCATATATTATTCAGGAAAAAATATCAACGAGATTTGTGGTCTGTTGACATCGACAAATAGAGGCGTTTGCAAAGCGCTGACAAACGTCAAAAAAGGAAGGTGTATCAGCGTATCGGTCAATTATCTACTTATGCTTTTGATGCACACGATTTGCAACCGACTGAAAATGCTTACGTAATACGATATGAAAGATTAATTAGTTGTGCCTGACATTAAGATCGCATTATTCTGCACCTCTTCTGAATCAAATTCAACAGCACATCATTTTTTGCTGTTAGTCACCTCATGGTCGTTATATCATTTTACAAAAGCCTATCGAATAATCAAGAATTGACTTGAAATCGGAGCTATTCAGAAGTCGGAGCTTTTTGGCTAACGATCTATAGGCTATCCATACTCAACTCATTGCACTCAACAAGCCAATTCCTAGATTTGTCATGATATCCAGTGTTGAAATACCCATCTAGATGACCGCTTCATATTTTCTTTCTTAAGACGAAGCAAGTTTCTGCATTTTTTTTTTTTTTTTTGAAGCAACAATTTGAGTCTATTCTTGCCCGAATCGCACACCTCCTGCGATAAGTTGTTGACTGAAAGTCGAAAAGACGAAAAGCATTATTCTCACACCTTCAATCCGTGATATTTCACAATAATCGCATTAGTGAAACGTTCAGCTAACGGGAAAAAAACCAGAAAGAAGTGCAAACCGGCTGCGAATTACCGAGGAATCCAACGATGCGAATCGATGCATGAATTTCGATTGAAAGACTCTTTTGAAAGAACTCTTAGATGCATTTCCGTATATCCGAGATCGTTGCGCCCCCCCCCTTGATGTACACTTATGCTTATAACGCATTTATTATATCGTCAATGCGTGCGCCTAATCCGAAGGGTTTTTCAAGAGCGTCAATAAATTGACACTCAACGAAATCATTTCCTCACTTTTAAAGGGCATTTATTTATTTACTTATTTCTTTAGTTATTTGTTCAGTTATTCGTTTATTCGCTTGTTTATTTATTTATTTACTTGTTTATTTATTTATTTTCACGTCTCGAAATGTGAAAATACATAAACAAAAGTATGTGGGCATGAACAGGAAAAAGGAGTGAAACGTTCGCGAAGACAATACAATTTCAGTGACGTAAATTCTTAACTCATCAACTGCTCGCATCAATTGTTAGGCCTAACAAATAATTACGATAATAAAAAATTGCATTCGTTTGTTACATATTAGCTTGTAAGTCATAGGAAGGTAGGCAACAGTCCATTCCTTTGCTAAGTGTAATATTTTTGCAAACAGGCTTGATAAAATTTAAAAAAAAAAAAAAAAAAGGTATTGCGGAGGAACGATTAATAAACCAAGAACTCAACTGGAAGCCAATACAAACCAATACAAGCAAGAACATCACCCGAAATTAGCTCTTTTTTTTGGCAATCATCGCTAAATGATACGAGTTTAAAAAGTACAACATTTAATATGCGGATAAAGGTTCTTTGCAATGTTTTATTGCAATAAATTACTCAGCAAGTGCCCCAAAACATATGATATTCTTCATGACTCTATAGCACGCAATGCCAACCTTATTGTTTATTCCATACCGAGGAGGATCTACACATGCAACTGAGCATAGCATTTCATAAATAATTCCAGTGCAGCCATTCCTTTTAGTTGACGTCATTCCGAAGCACGATGAGCGGCTGATGGATAGGCGTATATGTAGAAACGTAGATCGGCTAAATCGAGAGTACTCGAACACGCCGGTCGAGAGCGCCGACGTTTGAGTGCTGATGCGGTCTGTGCATAATAAATCTTTGCGCAATACGCTGCATTGAGATCTTGTGCAGCTCAGAAAAATTCTTCACAACAAACGCGGCACTTGGCACATGGATAGGCGATAGGTGCTTTGCATTGCTCAAAAATCAAGTCGCAGCCGTTCTACTATTGCTATATATCTATTGATTACGGCATTGATGAAGCACAGTTTGCTAATCTCCGGCGTGTAAACAGCCAGTGGGTGATGATCGCCTTCGTAAAACATCGTAAAAGTGGGCATTTCCCACTCAACTTGAGCGACGCTTCATGTTTCGTTACACATTTCTGTGCTGAAAATAGTTTTGGGGAAATTTCAATGGGAAATCGACTCATCCAGAACTCTTGTCGAAATAAATAGACATAAAAACGAAGCTGTGAAATTAGTTCAAGATTCGCTTGTTTCAAAAATGTTCGTTCAATTACATTTATATTCAGTTCAGAATCAACTGCATTCAATCAGATTCAATTCAGTCAACAGACAGATTCAAATGCAATGCAAATTCAATTGCGTAAATATTTATATATTCAAAAAATTGCACGATTTGTTGTGTACATATAAAAAACACTACTATAAACTCATCTTGCAAATGGACTAGCAATATTGTTTTTGTGCGAATTTCACTCTTTTTTTGTCACGTAATGGTACCCCACATTACCTTCGAATAGAACTAACAACTTTATGTTGCTTATCTGAAGCGGGAATAACAACTGAAACAAAATTGTTTCTCGTAAATGTTGATTCCAGGACGCTAAATTATTGCATGAGATACCACTTCCGGAGATAATTTCACCTATCACTTCGTGCTATATGCTATTTCTTTCGAAAAAAATTAATGATGCATCACTTAAAAATGATGAGAACTGAAGTAAAAAAGTAGCCGCATTTCATTGATGGATGGAAAAAAAAACAGTTTTTTGACACTAGAACAAAATTGCCGGATTAGGAAAGATTTTCCGGAATGATAGTAGCTCTCCATAAACGACAATCGTTCTCCTGATCGATCAAGGCACATTCGCAGTAAATGCTCGCTTACACATTTAGTTTTCATCAGAATTTGGCAATCCGCGAAAAGTGATTTGCCAATGCTTTTAGATGTGAAGCAAATTGTTCATTTTGCAAATATTTAAAGGATACTCCAGAATACTATAAAATTAGTAATTTCATCGTACCGAATCCTTGCCATCGAAATATATTACGCATATTACGTACGCAAATATGCCAATTATAACTTCCGATGATTAGTGATGTAGCGTAGCGGCGTTTGAGAGATATCTTTGGTGTACTGGAAGGATCGAAGATTCTAAGTCCCCTCTCGCTTGAGGTCATTGTAGGAGATTTCCAGCCCTTACCCTTTCTCAATACCCTTATGGAATTTTACGATTTTCGCCAACTCGCGAACTCGTATTCCTAATGTCGATTTTTGCTCTCGAATAAAATTTCCTCTCATATAGCACACTTCTAACGTCCCATGAAACAGCCTGAAGATAAGAATTCCCATCCCTAGTATACGCTATGACATATGAAATGGGTGGATAAATTGTGATTAAATTTGTTGAAATTCTATGAAATTGTTTTGCACAATTGCGACTCGTTACGCATTCTAGTATAACCAAAATGAGCACTTATTTTGTGCAGATGCATATCAACTATTCCGACTTTTTTTTTTAACATCCCTTGAACGATGCTCTAAAGCAGACAAATTCACAAATCAATCAAGTGGAACGACGAATTAAATAAGCAAACAGCGTTGCACAACTTTTGATTGGATAGTTGCTGAAGAGCTTCTATACTTATGATATGCTTGAATGCTCAAAGGATTCACAAATGCGCACGGTCTGTTCAAAAAAAAAAAAAAAAAACTGCAACGATATGACGTTAAGCAATTTGCATGGCACTTCTCTCATGGCAGCGTTATTGGAATTTTTTCTGCATCTGTGCACAATCAGATGCGTTTTCCCAAATGCTCACCAAGACCAATCTGGCGGCTCAGTGTATAAGTTAAATTAGCCTTTTTATTAAGCTAGCGTAAAAGCCAAAATTGAAATATTCCTTGTCGGGAAAAAAATGGAAAGAACTGTTTTCTGGAAGAAATTACTTCCGTATATTTGGCCAATATTAAAATTTTCATCCGACAGAGCTCGAGGTCCTCTCAAAAAAGATGGATTGATGCACAATAACAGGGAGACCGGCGCATAAGTGAACGTCGATAAACGATGAGCAACAACAGAAGATCTCATAGCAACGGAACTTCACGATACAATTCATGGCGAAAAGGAACTACGAGGTCCTGGAAACAACGACCGTTGGCTACAGCAGAGTGTGACTTCAATATGGCTCCTGTAAAAAGTCGAAGTAATAAGGTTTGGCCAAGGTTTGGTGATAACTGACAAGTTTCGAAACGCCAATAAGTCCATATCGCCAAGTTTTGAAGAGGATACTGCAAACAGTGTGCACCAAATATGATCTACCACTAACTCCATTCAATGAACACGAAATGCGGCATGTTTCGCAACTTTTTTAATACCATCCCCTGATGCATTCTCAAATGCGCAATGAAAAGTTGTTTACATGAAGTGCTTTTACATGAAAATAGAGGAGATAACAATTGAAGATAATGAGGCATTCAATGATGTCCTCATGATGGAAGAGGTGGGGGGGGGGGGGGGGGGG
>JAARMF010000771.1:51350-65907 GCA_022844705.1 Toxascaris leonina | reverse complement strand
ATTGTACTTTTAGGTACGATGGCATTACTGACTTTATATATCATTTTTTGTTGATAATTTCTGAAACTCTTCGGGGTAGAGAGTGGAATTTGCAAGAACTTATTCTACCCGCTGTGTCATATTTCTTCGCGATTTTGTAGCATGTAAAAAATGTGTAAATTTTAGCTGCTACAGGTGCATTTAACTGCCCTCAATAGTTCCTTTCATGATGATCTAAGTTGTGAGCATCAGAAATTTCGTTTGCTCTGCATTAGCTGGATCTTAAGCTATGCAAACTTGTCTGGGAGTAGGTGGTGTCTGTTTTTAGATAGAATTCGATTTTCTTGCTGGTAGAGTAAACACAACCGTTCGCTCATCTACGAAAACAGCGTGTTCGGATACTGCATATGGATAGCTGCTGCAACTGCCGTATAGCAGCTGCGTTGATGGATTCTGAGCACTTTCATATAGAAATGTGTAGAATTCGAGCGATTGTTGTATGTATAGAAACTACCAAATGAAATATGTAAAGATTGTAGTATTGGCTGTATTGTTGTTACGAACGGCCGGCCGAAAAGACTTCAAGTACACACTGGATTTGTTGGATAGGAAATTTGTGAGAGTGCTTGGGAAAGAGAGAGACATATTCCTCTCGCGTGTTCCTTATTGCTTTTATATCGGCAAATGTTGACTCACTGCTTGGGTCATTGTATAGTCGAGTACTGAGGGTTGCTGATATTGAACAATTAACCGTCTGGTAGGAAACTCATCCATCATTATTTCTGATATCCAACAATCGAAAGGATGTTGGCTAAATTGTGTTGTTCTGCATCCTTTTGAATTTTCACCTAAGACATTACAGATTGCTTTGTGCATGCTGCTTCGAATATTTTCGCTATTAGGATATGTGACAAACATCAAGGATCAGCCAATTGAATACGTTTCCTTTTCAGGAGAAGAAGTTGTCGAATAAGATTAATTACGAGATTCTCAAAGAAATCGAGGATTCTGAGGGTAGTGCGTTGAAACCATTTTATCCGACTCCAAACGAAATTATTTCTTCACTAAGTGGAGAGCCATCTAATAGTGAAAATGCTTTAAAAAGTGAGCAATCGCCGAAATACAGCTGTGCTTCCTCACCGAGAACACCTACTGATCAACCGAACGCAGCAGATTTGTCTGACAGCAAGGTTCGTCGCTTATTCTTTCCTTTTATTTGTTGCATTTTGCCAGCATTTTCTGGAAGCTGTTCTATATTTAACTATTACGCATGTGATTACTGCCTCGTTGTTGTTGTTGATTGCGGTGGATCTTTATCAGTCCAATAGGCATCTTTATTAGAATGATATCTGATCTCAACATGGGATTCGGCATTATCGTTTTCGATCGAAAAAGTCAGCTTGGTGATCACTCGGTTTCCTGCTTCGGTTTGCGTTTTTGAAGTATTTGAAACGTAGTTTTATTCCCATTGATGTTGATTGCCGCATCTGAATAATTTTGAGTGGACGATCAATCCCGAATAAGCGAAGGTAGAAAGAATTGAGAACGGTTTGCGAGTCTGCTTTATAATTTATTGAGAATTTTCAGTTCATACAGAGTTATGCGTGATTCCTGATTGTCTTCCGTTACTGCATGAACGCAAAAATGCTGTTGCAGATTATTGTCACTTGTTTACTAGATGATGCTGTTATGGTGGTATCCTTTGAGGGAAATATGATTGCGTTTCTAAGCTTATTCGGTGCAAACTGAATGAAACAAATCCACAGATCGTCAAAATTTCGCAGTGAAAAAATTCAAGTATGATTAAGTTAGGCAAAGTTGTGTCGTTAGCCGATACTTTGAGAAACTAGTGAGAGAAGACGGCTGTTGTCCTTATGATCGTTGGTTATTGTTGGCGGTCTTAACAACGCGGAAGTCGCCATATTCGCGCGGCGGCACATAGTCACCAACTACTTTGTCAGTGAAGTTTGCTTGCACGTTGATTGTTATGTGAACGAAACTTCATGTTTAGCTGTAATAATGTGGTCTTATCGAAAATGAAAGTCTGTTGCGGAAGTAGAATATTTTTGCAGGAATCGGATGATAAAAGTATGGTGGTCAAACTTCTTCCTCGACTTCCTTGGTCTCGGTTTAGGAACTCTACCCGTCCGAGCCGAAATCCATTAGATGTCCTTAAATCACCAGATGTGGTAAAGCAAAATGAGCCGATCTTTGAAGGTTCTTATCTTTTTTCTTTTTGATTTTGATTTATAGACTGACCTATGGGAGCATGGCTTGATGGTTGGACAAATAGTATTTAATAACAAAAATCAGGGAGTAGGATGGTAATCCCACTTATTACCTTTCTTTGTTTATGGATGCCACTTTTCATGGTGTTTTCCGAATGGATCGTTGACATGGTATGTAGCACTTGCCGTTCGATGGTAAATTCGTTGCATTCTTATACACTATACGTTTCTTTCGATTGTTGCGTTGTAAGAATGGCTGCATGCGACTTATTGCTTTTGGCGTCTTTGGGAGAGGGAGAAGGAAACGAAGAAAAAGAATTGCATAACTTCACTATCCGATTCCATAAATCTTAACCTTATGGAAGAATGCTTATGGAATGACATTGTTAGGATAGTTAATCCAGTTGAGGCAAAACCAATTGTAACTAACGAAGAGACTACTTGTTTGATGATATAGAATTGCATTACTATCGGTTCCGGAATATTGCGTGTGACACATATCTTTTCTGTTGAGTGGCGTCAAGTAGAATGCCCTTCCTCATCTATGGTGGACGATACCTTCAGTGGTTGTTGTGTGAACTTTTTTCTCTTACAGTGGCACTATATGTTGATTGTTTAGGGAATGTGAGTCAGTCATCGCGGATGTCACCGATCAGCGTTGACTTCAAGGATGACGACATTCGGAAAGGAGCTTCATTAATACTGGAGAAGCAGAAGTAACTTTAATTTTACTCGCCTCACAAGTTCACAGTATGCTGATATTGCTTACTGACAACGCGTATTTGCTTCTGGCAGCATTACGGTCAATTGAAATCTTGTCTAGGTGTGAACTGTAGGTCAGATTCAATCAAAGCTCAGTGCTAATCGAGCTAGCTTTGAGGAAACCACTTTTTATGGTGTTACGGTTTCTGAATTTTTTCTTGAGATTTCTGGAATGTCGAAATTTCAAAAATATCCGGAGCGAGTAACACCCGTGGTACTGAACTGTGTCAGTAGATGCACGGTTGTTCTTGCAGGTGTAACCTGCTTCCTCGTTTCTTTTTTCATGAGGACTAGGTTAATTCCTTGCATATTAACATCTTCAAAGCATGTGGTAACGTCATGTCTGTGTATTTGCACTTTTGCTTGTTTGTCTGAATTGATTTCAGATGGGGAACCATTGAAGTAGGACAACAAAATTTGCGAGATATACTGTACATCATAGGAAGTCCCCGTTTTTCAAATTTATGCGCACTTTATAGAATCGTATTTTACTCAGCATGTAGTAGTGAAATGCTCCAGAGGAGGAGGCATGACGCGGAGAGTCCGGATCGGAAACCAGTGGCTCTACTTCCTAGCAATTATTATAAACCAATTCTTTGTCAGTCCTTACCTTTCTGGGTCCATGATTTTGAAGCTGACTTTTAATTTTTCAGCGCGGTATTTTCTCTTATATAGAATGAGGTATGGGAGCCGAAAGAAACTTCTCGCAGAATTCTTCTCATCTGTAAATAAGCGCTGTCATGTGCAGCATAGCGAAAATTACGGGTGGAAGAATATGAAAGTTCCAAAGAGACAGTGCATAGAATTTTTTTTACAGTTTAGGATCGGGTTTTAATC
The DNA here is from genome assembly GCA_022844705.1 of Toxascaris leonina. Classification (NCBI taxonomy): domain Eukaryota; kingdom Metazoa; phylum Nematoda; class Chromadorea; order Rhabditida; family Ascarididae; genus Toxascaris; species Toxascaris leonina. The sequence goes on along the minus strand of JAARMF010000771.1, from coordinate 62,101 downwards.
TGTGGGTCAATAGTTATGTTGTCGTCCTAAAGTTATTCTTAGCGGTAGCATGTGGCTGAACTTTGAACGAGATCCGCTGCCGGGCGCACTTCGTCTTCAGTGAAATGCTTCCTATGTCAACAATTAGACTGTTCGAGTTGTAGAATATCTTCAATATTTTCTTTCAGCTGAACTCACAGCTCTATGAACACGGCTGTAAGCGCTATGAAAAATCTATGAAACGATTTTCCGCTGCAGAAAATTAGAGGACAAAAGATATCTGAAATCTGTTTGAATTTCGTTCTGCGCACTGTCATTAACCTTGCGGTTATCTCGTGGGAACTAAATTCCTATGTTTTCTCTTGCCGTTCTTATTTATTGCATTTGATTCTTGTCTTATTTTATTCTTGCGTAAAAACAGCATTTGGAAATAAGGGCTGAGTTTGGTAATTGTCGTGTTTTCAGTGAATCACTGTCGACAATATCGGCAACAGAGGTTACATTTGGCGCCGAAAGAACTGACGCTGCATTGAAAGGACAGGAAAAACATATTTCTGGTCAAACAGCCGAAGACAACAGCAGTAATGAAAAACAGTCAGAACAGAAGGCTGCTCGAATAGCCAAGAGTAGATATGGTAAGATGCAGCCTAATTTGGCAGTGGCGAAGGCGAAAAAGAAGGCAGCGCATCAGTCAGTTAACACGTCTTTCAATTCAGCTGACCAGAGCACACCAGGCGGGCTGACAGTATCGGCGACCGAAATTGGAGGAGTGGAAAAAGTAGAAGATGGTTCCAGTGACACCATCCCTACTTCGACCCAACAAGATCAGAAGTCGCGCATTGTTCTTGAGGAAGAACCAGAAATGTCACGGACGACAAGGCCACGAACAGTTAGAAGCCGCTATGCAAAAGCTCATCCAAACTCTTGCGGGGTTAAGCGAATCACTTCAAAATGCGCTACGCCGACTACAGAACAAGCAGACACTAATTTAAGTGCTGTGACAGTAGGAGATGCGTTAACGCCACCCGAAGTGGCGGTATCGTCAGCTTCTGGGACTCACTGCGCAACGGCACGTCAAGACTTGAAGAGTACTGGACGTGGTCCACTACAAGATGTTTGTGGCACAGAAAAAGAGGTGTCCACGCAATCGGATTCAAGCAGTAAACGGTTATTTTCGGCATTGGAAGCAAACGAATCAGCTACTGCCACTGTATCAAGGAAGAGATCCGCTGTAGCGGATAAGGATGAACGAATAATAAAGAGAAACTGTCGTGGACAGCTGCGGGATGTTACAGGGCTTGCAGCGATGGCAGCTTTAGGACGCGATTCAGATTCGTCATATCCAAAAGTTCACATCATCCATTCATCGGCTGGTTGTGCTTCTGTATCGGCTTCATCGAGTAACTGTACATCATTTGCTTCAAGTGAGCTCCCTTCGTCTCGGGATCCTTTAAAATCAGGAGAGTCACAAAGTCCCGATTCTGATGAAAGCATCCGCAATGCTTCCGCAAAGTCAGTGACGGCAACTTTACCGAATGATGCTGCGATCGAACAAATATCTGCTGACGTCCCATATCTACCTGCTGTCAATGTGAGGGGAGTAGACGCAAGGCTTCCTCCCATTTTGCGGGATAAGCAGCAAGAGTCTTTTTGTATTAGTATGGACGTCGTTCCTGATGAGGCTTCTGAAGCGCCTGCTGACGGATCAGAAAAGGTCAACACAAGAAAGACTTTTAAAAGCACCAGAGGTCGATACATTAAAGCAAGACCGAACATTGGTTGTGCGACAAGGTAGAGCTAGATNCTTTTAAAAGCACCAGAGGTCGATACATTAAAGCAAGACCGAACATTGGTTGTGCGACAAGGTAGAGCTAGATGCTGTGTTCTTCCGCAAAAAAAAAAGGTTTGTTTTTGATTTTTTTTTTATAAAACGGCTTTCAAAGATCTCTTTGCGGATTGTGAAACCTGGCTGTGACTATGAGAATAGCGCAGGAGAAAGTGGTGGGAGATTGTAAGCATTGTTGAAAGTGCTGCAAATATTCTGTGGAAGGGGTTAAGTTGACGGTGTATGTGAAAGTGATCTTCTTAAGCCAGCTTGGCGTGTGCTATGCCTCACTAGGTCATCAACGTTGAAACTCTTCATTTTTTCCTCAATTTTTCTCTGGCTGATCCTCGTCGTGGCGCGAGGGCTTGAGCAGTTTAACTAGGCGGTGTTGCCCATCTCTCACCGCAGATGTTAGACTGCGAATAAGACTTGCAAAAGCGCCCTTCGTTGAATCACGTGGTCCAGGTGATCTAGATGGCGGAAGGCACAAGTGATGGTCCGCCTAGCCAGCGAATGACGTGCCATCATGGGGCTAAAGTCGCATGAAGAATCGTGTGAAATATCGTCGCGGAGCTGTCTACTGGACCAAGGACAGCACGATGATCAACGAATTCTAAAGTGTCTAAAGTAAAGTAAAGTATCTTCTTCAACGTGGCCGCTTTTCAGAGTTTCTACTCGAGTCACACATGAGGCATTACTTCCGCAGTTTCCAAAGTTTACGGCTCACTGACTTTACAGTTCGCTAAAACATCCATTGGCAAAATTTTTCCGGCTGACTTCTCTTGAAGACTTTCGTAAAAGTTTCGCTTTTGATCGTTTCTCTAGGAAACTTTCATTTCATTCGAATGCTTCTCTCAAAAGTATGAGTTCACCCCTATATGTTTGATTCTTTTCTCTATATTCCCCTATAAGTTTTCCCTATTCCCTATAAGTTTCCCTATAATTGTGCATCACTTTCTTAGAACTTTGAATCCTGATCTCACCATTTCTGAAAGCCCTGGATTGGCGGTGATGGTCTCGATTATGTTGAACCTTCAGCTATATTGCTCCTTTATGAGTTTTTTCCTTTCTTTTTTTTTTATACATGATATAACCGAACGAGTGATGGGAATTGAATTTCTGTAATAACATGAAAAAATTACATAAATGTTAATATGTTGTTCCTCCTGATCTGTTTTTCATTTATACTTCTGATCTGTAGATATGCTCACTTGGAAATATTCGTCCTCTAGAAACAGAAAATTTGTCTATTAGCGTATGCTGATAACATGGGCAGAGAACTTAGGCAACTTTTAGAAGCTCAAGGATAGGCTTCTTACGTCAAGTCTTTACTGCTTTTAAACTATTATGAGCAAAGCGTATCGGCTAGCGAGGATGTCGACAAATTATGGTAGTGATGTTTTGTGCATCTTTTTCTTCGGTACTGATGCAGTCAAATTGGAGTTATTTGAGTGGCGAAAGATGAGCACGAGGTGTGCCCCATGTCTATATAAAATGAGTGTTTTTTAGCTGTCTGTGGTTGTGTTGTTGCGTTGTTAATATGAAAGTTGAAGTCCCTCATCCGCTACACAACTGTACCTAATGTCATGGTTTTGCTGAGTCGTTCTTTCACGCGTTATTTGTTTTGGCATGTAACTGCGGTGCAGTTGTTTATTGTTGTTGTTGTTGTTTTTTTCTGATACTAAGTGGTATGGGTTGGACACTCAAAGTATCACTAATAAGAGTTGTGAGTTAATTTCTGGTGATAGGATAATGGTGGTCGTTGAGCCGTCTAGATACCAAGTGGATAGAGACTATTTTATCAGTATGAAGTTGGATTCGTTTATCAACATATCGCATTGTGGTTTTACGAGGAAGAACGTAACAGCAACGATCATTTGTTGTTCGCGTATCCTCGTTGCTTCGTACACATTTTTTGCATTAAATTGGACGGACCGCACATTCTTACAGATTCATTGTGATTTATTCTACTTCTGGTTATTGGGGAAACGATTGGATTTTATTTATAGGAACTCCAGATTGGTGGCGATCAGCCGGACGTATGTTCTCGATTCCTGAATATTTCAACTCATCGAGTGGATGTCGTATCTAGAAGCATTTCGAAATCTGTGATCTCTCAAATATTATCTCTATTTCAAGAGTTGTTTAATAATTAGGAATATCGCTTGCCCTTAATCTGAGCTCGACTGTTGCCTTATGAAAAGCGGGGTAATAGTTTATTCGCATTTCTGCAAGAAATTTTTCGAAATCTTTCCATTCCCCTTACTAATTAGTTCTGCATAAAGTCTGTCTCATAGTTGAGTTCATTTGCCGGAAAAGACGATTGGATTTTTGCACTTCGGGTTTTGTTTACCTAAAAATAGGCGAAAGTTTCGCTGTTTCAGAGTGATTAAAGAGGTGCTAAAATACAGATTCGAAGCTGTGATTTTAAGAAGTGCCTCAAATTGTAATAACTGAGGGAACCCTGCTGGTTCTTAGATCTAGGATGTTCCCAATTCGTGGGGCAAATTTATTTATATTGATATCGTTAATCCCGGTTTTCATTCTTGATTGTTTCTGTTAGAACATATTTCTTTTTGAGTTTATTATCAGTCCTAATTGTTTTCAACGATTCACGCTTGCATGCTAGAAATGTTGCTGCTGCACTCACTAAATTAAACACTTGTAATAGTTTGTGATTTCTATTGAATACGGAGAAGTTTCTCTGCGCGGTAGTTACTTTAGAACTGAACTCCACTTTTCAGTTTTTGCCGGCTGGTCTCGATGAATAAAAATTGCTTCTCATTCTTACATGTTTCGATTTTGCGCATTGCCTTCAATTTGTGCGTACCACAACGCACCATTTCACGCTTTATTTTGTTTGTATTTTTTTTTTACAAAATCATTGATGAATCCCCATCCATGGAAGGGGTTCTTGATCGATAATTTTTCTGGCTGATTCTTTGTTGCCATCTTTGCGCTATCTTAGTTTTTCTTCTCCCATAATTTGGCCATTCATATGTTTACTGAAACCCGACTAGTGCAACTTGGCCATAGTTTAAAGAAAAAGAGTCAGGTTTGGTGCAACGGAGGATGTTCGTGCTACTTGCCTCGATCGCCTGGATTCGTAATAGATCACGCAGACCCGTGCATCCATTTTCGCTACTTTGGCTGGCTCTTTATAAAACTTTCTGAGAAAAGCGATTAGACATGGGCCTTCATTTTCTAGTTTCAGCTTTATCTAATTCTGTTCTCGATTATTTTAGTGAGAAACTATATTCAGTGATAACTCATTGCGAACCATATAGGTATTGGGGGGTATCATCAAAATTAAGTACTGGAAAATATGCCGTGCATTTGAAAGAATTTCTAATATTGGCGAATAGTTTTGAAAGCATTGCTATACGGTGGAAGCTGCTGTTAAGGATGCTACAACATGATGCTACAGAGTTTCCCATCGCTGAAAATGTTTAAAAATTTGTAGCTTATTGTTTATCGTTTGCTATTCATATAATCGTTGTTATTATTACTTAACAGAGTTGTACGTCACATTTTTGTTTGTTTGTTGAGGTAAAATTACGTGTCGTTGAGGTATCAGAGTGATTGTTTTTGTATACATCCATATATCCTTTTTTTTGGTGATAACGCTCCAGAATTTTGTGGAATTTATAGCAAAACCGGTGAGTGGGAAGACACGTCCTGCGCTAGACGCTCGCCGCATTAAGCGAGATGGTAATAACGTCCTACAGCAGCACCCGCCTGCTGTCAGATGATTCATCGCCTATGCTATGACGGCGATTGTTTTGTTCGATAAATCCGCATTCTACTCAGAGGAGAAATTTGCTGAAATTAACTCAGAATTTTAGCACTTTCCTAGGAAACGCATTGTGAATGAAATGGCAGCAAATTTTCGGTGGATGCTATGTCAAATCCTTATAAATCACTTTGTATGCGTAATCGATTTGCTTATATTCGAAGTTTTGTCACTATCATATGCCACAGAAAAGTTGAGAGGTACCTCAGATTCGGTTCCACTCAATAATATAATATCCTTTGTGAAATTTTGACGCAGTAGTTTCTCCTTCTTTGTCAGCTTGTAACCGACAAAACATCGTTAGTTATGCCACTTATCGAAACGTTTATGCTTTGTGATTATAGTGGGAATTGAAGCGAAGAAGAAAAACTAGAAGTGTATCCACCGCGATGCTATATCCTTAACGTGTTGGGGCGCTGGCCCCATATCCTATCACGGCAAGCCATCTGCGATGCTTCAAAAGTTCAAGTACAGCCGCAATATGACAAATGCATTACAAATAAATGCAAAATGCGATTTTATCCGACCAAAATGGCAAAGGCGTCTAGAATTTTCCCTGAATATTCCGACAATTCTGTAGTCTAAAGATTCATCCCGAATTATTGCAACAGGGCGTCGTTGTATCGCGCTAACCATTAGTAGATATTGCATGGATCCTAGACATCAACCGACCTCATATAAAACCGATCAATCACTGTTTATTCGTAAACAAATAAAAGCGTTTACGAGTGCATGCATTGCACTAAATAACATTGTTGAGTAATAAACTCCGTTTAAGAACTGCACCGGAGAGAAGGGGGAAGGTTTTTTTTTTTTGCAGAAGACACAGTTAAGGAGTTCGTTGTTGGGGGTGGATATTTTCCACTCCTGTTGGGGGAGGGGGTGGAGGTGGAAGGCGACAGGGCTATTGGAAATTTTCTCTACTCCAAGATGAGATTGTTGGTCACGGCTTATAGGGCTTTAAAGCAGCTCTGAAATGACATCGTGATGAAATACTTTACGCATTTTCTACAACGTCCATTTCTGAGTGCATATAGGGTAACCAAGCTTGTTTATGGTACTCAAATATTGGCCAATAATATGACGAAGAAGCATTGCAAAAGTGCTCGATATATAGATAACGTGAAGCTTTTATTTGCAATTCGCACTACACTTGAAGCAATTTCATCACAATAAGTATCAAAATTCGAGTCGCTCATAATTCTAAGCCTAAAAGCAGGAACACCGCTTTCGTCAAGTGACAATGTCGCTTTCTTCAGTCCAATAGATATGCCTGGTGAAGGAAATTTTTTATGCAACACGGGACATTTTTTCTATAGGATTTTAGAGGTGCCATTTGATTGATCACCAATCTTATATAAATTTTGCCTGTAGAGGGTGCCAAGAACTTTGCAGTTGGCAGATGGATCTCAAAGTGACCGTTAGGCTTTTAAGTAATCAGAAAAAATTGTGCAGATAGATGGTCGACAAATTATTTGGATCGTAGTTTTAGCGACAATGCTGAGGATCGCACGACTTGTAAAAAATTCTTCGACGATCTTTGATATAGAATGTCGCTCATCAAAGAGGCCTTCGGTGCTCTGTGTAGCTCACCTGTCTTTGAATATTCGACTGGATATTTAACCACAAACTTTTCTTTGCCCAATTTTTCTTTCTAATTCATTGGCATCGGTTCAAAGTAAATCTGTCTTCGGGCATCTCCAATATATATGTTTCTTCGCATTTCCACGGAAGTGATCGTTTCGGTTACGATCGAATTTCATCTCATCATTAATATATTGATTATCATCTCTTCCAAAAATTCAATTTGGCTCAGCTTCTATTGTCTCAGCAAGTTTAGCGCTATCGTCTAGGCCTTGATTAATGCTGAAGTACTGGATTGTTTTAACGACACCTTTAACGGAATGAGCGCTGAAAGTTAGGTTGTATGAGTCTTTCTTTCCTGCATTTTAACGGGAAAAGAAAGCAAAATTGCTAAGTTTTCTGGTGTCTATTGGAAAAAACAAAAGGCGCCCATCAAATTCACTCATGATTGAAAACACTCGGCACGCTTCTTAGCTTTACATAAGAGAGCTTCAGTGATTATAGAATTGAAGCAAATAATTTCTTTAGACGTTGCGAAAATAAACTGCTTCGGGATCGACGAGACAGGAAGCTTCGGAATTATGTTGTTGTTGTTGTTGTTTTTTTTTTTTTTGCCGAATGGTCTATGCCGAATGCGCCCATTCCTACCACTTATGTTGACAACCGAACCTTTCAACAAACTTTGAATAAGGCGCACTTCTATTGCGTCTGTCGAAACGATAGCGATGAAACGTAATTAATCTGAATACATTTTAGTGATCGTTGCTCGTCGAGTTGTCCAGTACTCCCAATTATCATCGTTGACTGTCGGTGATCCTTGCTTGTCTACCTTAATACCAGAAAAAATGCTTATACAAAGATACAGTCCATCAATGTTAAGCGAATTAACCGTTATCAGCTCTCAGAAGATCGTGAAGATAATATAAAAATGATAGCCTGATCTGCGTGGTCGGTGGGGCATGTAATGTTTTGGCGCCGCTACTTGATACATCGATATTGCGCTGAACTTTCAGCAATTATGATTCTATTTCGAGTAATAATCAACAGTTGTTTCGACATAGACATTCGGCAGCCGTCGAACTGTTTCGTGATAGGTGACAAGCTTCGAAATGGTAGGTGATAAGCTGCTCGCCAAAATGCAACTTATCACTATTATTGGTGAGAAGCGCTCCACGATACAGGATTTCAGTCATTAATTTTTCTCATTTTCGGGTCGTCAGAGTGTGGCTCCGGTGAAACCTGTGCGTTTGGGTTGAACTGACCCCGGCTTTTTAACCGTCATGATAGCGTACCTGTTGATCTGAGTTGAATTAACTCCGCTAAGTGAGAATCTTGTCGTGGCGCGAGGGCTTAAGCAATCTAACTAGGCAGTGTTGCCCACCTCTCGTCAGAGACGCTAGACTGGGACTAAGACTGACAAAATCACCCGACACTGGAACCCCTGGGCCAGGTGATCCAGAAAGCCGGAGACGCAAGTCACGGTCCGCCTAGCCAGCGGATGATCTGCCATCCTTAGGCTGCAATCGCATGAAGAATCGTGCGAAATGTCGTTGCAAATTTCGGCTGTCGCCGTTCAGCAGTCCTTCGCCGTCCAGCTGTCTCTTTTGCTGTTCCTCCCGTCTGGCATTGTATTTTAAGTGTTGTTTGCTTTACTCGCAAAATTAATCGTGAAATCACTGCCTTTTAACTGATTTATGAAGATATCCTTCACTCGTATGGAACATTATCTTATCCATAATAGCAAATTTCTGCTACTATCATTTAAAGATAATTACGCCGATGTGGATTTACAAATTGATCTTGATAACCTAGTACGCTACGAAAAATTGAAATTGACCCACCTTTTTTTCGATCAAAATATTCACTGTTAATAAGTGCAAATCGAGCCAACAACTCAACTATTTCCGTTGCTTAAAGCGGAGAGATCAATACATAGACAGCCAGAAGGTATTTAATGTTTAAGAATTTCTGAACATGATAGTATCGCATTTGACCAGGAATTTTTGTATTTTTTAAGTGGGTGTGCCATATTTCTCAATAAATTCTCCTGAACCTTCGTATTACCTCGTCTTGATTTTTTCGTCGGATGTTTGTAGTTGTTTCATAGTTAAGACGCGCCGAATTCGATAATGCTCGGCAAAACGTTAAACGGCGTCAGTGCACATGCTTGTACCAATCGGGCCCGCAGAACTTTTTTTTGCCGACAAAGGCTGAAGGTATAGTGGAGGCGTGGATGGCCCTGTCTCGATGTTCTTTTTCGCCGATGAACACATTCCCGATAACGTTATGCAGAAAGTCAAAAAAGCGCTCATAGGTTTCTTCGACATTGAACGAAACTGCTATACGTTCATCTCTACTCGTATAAGAAATGTTTCACTCCTCCCCTCCCCCTTCCCCTCCCCCCTCCCCGCCGTCACATTCGTTCTCGCAGTGTTCGTAAAATCTCTCCCCTCCCCCCTCCCCGCCGTCACATTCGTTCTCGCAGTGTTCGTAAAATCTCTGCAGTAAAATCTTATGCATGCTCTACACTCAACTTTTGTTAACATCCGAACAATAAACCATGTTTCATCATTTATTATGTGCGGGAAAATTCAAAAAATATTTCCCAAAGTGAAACAACATTCGCGCGGTCATTTCGAAATCGCATTCATTCGCTGATTGGATGTTGCGCGCTTGATGCGTCCACTTCTCTCGTAAAGGTTTCAATCGCCAAGCATTGATCTGTTGGGCATATTTAGGAGAGAAAACACATTTGAAGAGACGACGGAGAAGCAAAGAAAAATTGATAGATTTGAGGAGACGAGAGAGAAGCGAAGAAAACTATCTACGAGATAGTTAGGAGTAGAGTGATGAAGAAAAATTGCGTAATACATCGTGAGGCATCCGGCGTATCGAACCACTGTCCTCGAAGCGGTACATCGTGTAAGGTTGGGTCTCGTTTGGTGCGGGCAGTATGAGAGAAATCGTGCACGTTCAAGCTGGCCAATGTGGCAATCAAATTGGGGCCAAGGTTTGTTCGATAAGCTCTGTGCTCTTGTTGGATGTTAGGAAGTCTCGTTGAAACTATGCTTGTTTGTCTATAAGAGTGAAGTTCGAGTCGATAAAACTTGTTTAGTTACTATGAGTCATTTAAGGCGTTTTTGAAGTTGTTTTGTAGTAGTTTTATGAGAGGTTGTTTGCTCTCAAAGAAATACGATCTTTGAGACTACTACAGCCTCGTAACATATGAACGATGGGTCGATGACTTCCTGCTCGTCTCTTCGAGCGTTTCTTTTTGCGACAGAAGTATGTGATGGAATTTAAATCGAGTGCGAGAATGGCTCAGCAGTTATGAGTAAATAGAGTGTAGTTTTCTTCACTGCGAACGTTTTATCGATTTTGCGCATGTTGGCGAGTGCATTAATCACATTTGTTTCGCCTTTCCATCTAGTCCGCGGTTCCGATGCGGAATTTAGGAGGTTTAGGGGGCGTTTTTTAATGGTGAGAGGGGTGGAGGAGCGCGAGTAGGGCACTTACGAGGTCGCAAAGAACGCAGCTAAGATGATATGAAGTGCTGGATGCTGTTTTAAA
>JAARMF010000771.1:29636-51103 GCA_022844705.1 Toxascaris leonina | reverse complement strand
GGGGGAGGGAATGGTCGTAAACGTTCAAACGATAGGTGCCGGAGTCGAAATTGAGGCGTTTTGTCCCGATAGCTGTTGATCGGACACGCAGTCAACGAGTTGAGCCAGTGCTCTATGTAGTGTCAAAAATGATAGTGTTACGTACCTGTCATCATGATGATGCATAGGCTTCCACGTTTCCGAGATTTACCTCATATCCATCGTGTAGGACCCAATACGAAAATACACATCAGTAAGCGTTCCTGCTTCCTGGATGCTATGCGAACAAATCATGTGGTATTTGATTTGGGCATGCTGAATTATTTTTGCTTTCAGTTTTGGGAAGTGATCTCAGATGAGCACGGAATTCAACCCGACGGCTCCTATAAAGGCGACTCCGATCTTCAGTTGGAGCGTATCAATGTTTACTATAATGAAGCCAGCGGTAAGTCGACGTCGACTCAATGGGTTCGCGTTTAAGGCGCCGGAAACATCTAAGGATGTTTCGATAGGGAATGTGATCCTGAGTACTTCGACATTCAGGACGGAATTCTTGTGGGTGGTTCTCCCATGAGAGACGTGGCACATAGTTCTTGTCGCAGTAAGCAACACTTAACGTAAAGTTAGGGAAAGAATGTATAGCAGTCGTCGTGTATCTTTACTCACCACTAACTCAGTTTATGATGTGGTCAAGGCACTCATTGCCTCGTGGACACTTAGCATTGGTAACTGACCGTTTGTTTGCTGCTCGGTCATTTTCAGCGTTTCAGATGTAGGAAGTCGATTTGCAGGTGGAAAGTATGTGCCGCGCGCCATCCTGGTGGATCTGGAGCCGGGGACCATGGACTCGATCCGTGGGGGTGCTTTCGGACAGCTGTTTCGTCCGGACAACTTCGTTTTCGGCCAGAGTGGAGCAGGCAACAACTGGGCAAAAGGTCACTATACGGAGGGCGCCGAGCTGGTCGATAACGTGCTTGATGTGATCCGCAAAGAAGCTGAGGGTTGCGATTGCCTCCAGGTGAGAATTGTCTTGCCACTTGAATAGTACAATAAATGGGCGACGTCGTTATTTGTCGTATTTTTCCGCTTCAACGAAGCGTTGTAATAATCAATCGCGGTGAGATTTCGGGTGCTGGCCTTAGCGGGAACAGAATGAAATAAGAAGGTTCAGAGGAGGGAAATGTTTGTGCAGTGTGAATTATTACTGATGCGCTTCCATCGGAAAACAAAAATTCCCAAGCATCCCGAAGTAGGTTCGCACTTTGATTCGAAAAACAACAATTGATATCTCGAAATTTCCTCAAAGCCATTGAGGCTCAACCCTTCACCACAAACAGTGGATTGTTTCTTCATAATGTAATTTTTCGATGATCTCTTGTACGGCGGGATGTGATCTGAGATACCCTACTTCAGCACTAAATATAAAGTGCTGATGTCTAATGTACGTTCGACTGTAGTAGAGGTTGCAAGATTTAGAGCTGTTCTGTGCAGATTGAAGCTGCAAGTTGTGACGGGTTTCACGCCTTCGTTCGATTGTGTGATGAGATTACGTCGGTCTGTCCATGCTGCGTGAACCTCGGAGTTTACAGATGTTATCGCGTTCTGGACAAAACTTCTAGCTTCAAGTTACAGCTGCAGTTGTCATAAGAAAGCACTTTTGTAAAGTTTTCGTCTACTAGGGTTGTACCGTTTTTGTCACCAACAGTCGTTACATTATGTTAGCAGTAGCAGTGCGTCGGAACATATTGTCGTCCTTTTCAGGGCTTCCAGCTAACGCACTCACTCGGTGGAGGCACGGGATCAGGCATGGGGACGTTGCTCATTTCGAAGATCCGCGAAGAATATCCCGACAGAATCATGAGCTCGTTCTCAGTCGTTCCATCTCCAAAGGTGTGTTTGTTGGCGGGTTCGAGCAGAAAAGAATAGTGTTTGCAGAAGTCATTCAGGCGAAGTTAGTAAGTATCATTGTAGTGACGTTATGATTTGAGCGTTCGACCTACTTTTCGTTGAGGTGTGGGGAGGTTTGCGATGCCGGCAGGTTCCCGAAATTTTTAATTGTTTCTAGCCATTCACTTGCAGGGGACTACGACAATTCGATTTAAGCACTTTTGTATACGCTTACTTTCAAGAGAAGTGAAATTACGCTACAACTTCAGGTCTCTGATGTGGTGTTAGAGCCTTACAACGCTACATTGTCTGTTCATCAGTTGGTTGAGAACACTGATGAGACCTTCTGCATCGACAACGAGGCTTTGTACGACATCTGCTTCAGGACTCTGAAGCTCACAAATCCCACGTACGGAGACCTCAATCACTTGGGTGAGTGTCCTGCCAGATTATTTTCCAACTTTCTGCCATCACATATAAGGAGGAATATTGCGTAGTGTTTCCACTGATCTTCGTTATTTTTGGGAGTTAAGACATCTACTCCGGTAATGTTGATATCCCTAGCTTTGCTTTCTGATGTTACTGGACAAGGATTAGTTTTGATGACGAAGTAAATCGTGTGCCGGCATAGCCGCAGTGCGTCTCTTTTTGTGCGAATGGTGTTGATGTCACGGCGAAGGGGGTAGTTGCTACTGTGTGTCACGTTTAGACTCGTGTCCGAGCTTATCGGGCCGAACGAGTATGATGGTGGTCGGTGGAAAGTTCAGATACGTTCTAGCGGAATCTTTCTTGCTTTGCAGTTTCTGTGACGATGTCTGGCGTCACCACTTGCCTACGATTCCCTGGCCAGCTGAATGCCGACTTGCGCAAGTTGGCGGTTAATATGGTGCCCTTCCCGCGTCTTCACTTCTTCATGCCGGGCTTTGCTCCGTTGTCTGCTCGAGGAGCCGCTGCGTACAGGGCGCTCAACGTCGCGGAACTCACTCAACAGGTCCTTAATGCATCATTTGACTCCTACTGGAGTCGTCATCAGATTCATCGATTGCATACTCACTCCTGTTGTGATACTGCATGTTCTGTGTAAGAATTTCTTTGGAGTTGATGATATTAGGGGCTGGTAGGGCTAGAACAGCTTAGAGGAAGCCGTGTTGGTGTGTTTCGATATATCAAAAACTGGGTTTGTTCGTTATTGGGTTGCCGTTTTCAGATGTTCGACGCCAAGAACATGATGGCCGCCTGCGATCCGCGACACGGTCGATACCTTACTGTGGCAGCCATGTTCCGCGGTCGAATGTCTATGCGAGTAAGTTTTCATCGTTGCTTCAGATGTTTGGGTCGCTTCGATTTCCCGCATGTGAGTAAATTCGGGGAGCCGATGGGTGCATGAGAGCACTGCAAGTCGTCGCCTCGAGTTTTCTCAGCTCTGGGGTGGGGTACAGAGCTCCATTTTCGCAGGAAGAGGAGACTGGTCGGTTCCTCGTAGTTGAATCATTACGGACGTGGCGTGAGAGAAGAGTCTTGCTCGTCGAGCACATTTTATGATTTCAGTTAGCGCTGATGTTTATTATTGCAGGAAGTGGACGAGCAGATGATGCAGGTGCAGAACAAGAATTCGTCCTACTTCGTGGAATGGATCCCGAACAACGTGAAAACTGCAGTTTGTGACATTCCGCCCCGGGGATTGAAAATGAGTGCGACCTTCATCGGAAATACAACAGCAATCCAGGAACTATTCAAACGAATCTCGGAGCAGTTCACTGGTAATTTATTTCGTTCGTTGGTGAAAGGTGGGTGGGGCGCCATTTAGTGCGGTAAATCCTGGGTATTTCTGTCGAGCGTGGATAACAGCGTTCCTTTAGGCTTGCTGAGTCCGAAAAGAGTGCAGCTTCCTAACTGCATCTAGACATTGCAGTGAATGTGTATGGAGAATGGTTTCTTTTGCAGCCATGTTTCGCCGCAAAGCGTTCTTGCACTGGTACACTGGAGAAGGTATGGATGAGATGGAGTTCACCGAAGCGGAGAGCAACATGAACGATCTGGTCTCCGAGTACCAGCAGTACCAAGACGCCACTGCTGAGGATGAGGGTGAACTAGACCACGAGGGCGAGGCCGAGTACACCGAGCAAGAGGAAGAGTGAGACCGAGGTGCAGCCCTCCGGAGTCCCCTGCTCGCACCGTTTCATCATCGTACTATACTCTCCCACTGTTTATCATACATCACCCAAACGTTTTGTTCTTTACTGTCTGCATTTTATCGTGCTGATACACTTCAGCTTTGCGGTGTTAATGATGCATTGCATCCAGTAAGCGCGCCCCGAGTTCCTTTTGCTTGCCTACGTGTATCTTGGAGATGTTCGTTCCTTGCTTCTGCGCTGGAACACGATGGTGAAACCCTAAATTCTTTTTGGTCCCTGAGTGTTTTGACGCGCAGGATCGGTGGCTCAAACATCTGCATATGGTGTGACGTGGGGCGTGAATGGTTTGAAAGGGGACCTGAAGTGTTCAGCTCGTACTGCACTCTCCCATCGTTTATCGTGTTTCTTTCCCAAGTTCTTTACTGTCTGCGTTTTATCGTGCTGATACACTTCAGCTTGTTCGCAGTCTCAGTGATGCATTGCATCCAGCAAGTGCGCCCCGAGTTCCTTTTGCTTGCCTACGGGTATCTTTGGATATGTTCCGTTCTGCTGCTTCTGATCTGGAGTACGATGGTGAAACAGTAAATTCTTTTTGTTTCTTGAGTGTCTTGGCGCAAGGAGTCGATGACTGGGCATTTTTGCGTGGCGTGGTGTGAGGTGTGAACGACTTGGTAGTCATGATGTCGGCATGTATGTAAGTGTTGGTTGGAGCCGATTCTAGAGCAGTTGTTGTACACACAAAAGAACGCTGGGAAAGAATATTGAGCTGGGAAGATAGGTTGGGATGAGGCGACAAGATATAAGCGGTAACGGCGGACGTGTGTGTGGAAGAAATTAGGCACTAGAGGGCAATAAGTTTACGGCCACATGGCTTACGGTCGGTCATTTTCATGGTTCATTAGATGGCCGACAATGAGCGAATATGTGGCCAGCGGTCGTAGGTTTGCAGGTCAAAAGTTTGCTAGAGCAGGGATGTTAGAGGTTGACGCTGCAACGCCGATCATAGCCGCCTTTGAAGTTGTTGAAGCTGGTTTACACAGTTATTTGTGCAGGTGGAGGTGTATGTGCCCAGTTATTGCAGCCTTCAACGGCTCCGGTCTCAATTCGCTCGTTGACATTGTCATCGTAGCATCTGTTTCGACGCGATGGTGCGCAGGAGGTTAGCGACAGGCATAGTGCAGGCTATGTGCGCGTGTCATTGATGCTATCTAAGCGCAGCGGTCGTGTGATGGGTGCAGGCGCGTTGCGTCCGGCGGCTTTTTTTGCACGGCAGCAGTGAGGCTTTGGCCGGCGCTGTTGTAAAAGAGAAAACTTTTTGAACGTTGAGGCAGCTTCCCTCCCGCCGTAAGTCTTATGTGCGAGTCTCTCTTGAGCGATTGGGGTGTGAAAGCTTTCAAGTACGCTCGAGATGGATTACACCGTTTATTGGGTGTTTTTACGAAGGTCATGTCTGGGGTTTGCGAGAGCCGCACAATGCTCCCGTTTTAAGTGTGTAGTGGTATTGGTCGGAGTATGGACTAAATAATTAACAGTTGATAAGCATGTTACAAGCATAGGCGGAAATTTGTTTTTTCTGTGGTGGTGGTGGATTTTACATTCGATGTCAGAAGTTACGATCGCGTCGTTCAGCTAATCAGTTCAGTTCGTTTCTTTTGCGAAAGGTCAGTGGTGGTTGTGAATGCGTATCCGTTATCGCACATAGTAATTTTCCAAACCCACCACTAATGAACTAAAATGATAAAAATTTCTGGCTGATGCTTTACCGACTAATTCTCGCGACCAGCAAACAAATGCATCTCTTCAATGCTCGTCGTTCTAAACGTCTTGCACTAGCTACAAAGGCAATCGTTGCGCAACAGACGGTGCTTCCACTTAGTGAGAATNGGGGGGGGGGGGGGGGGGGGGACCATTTGCTGGTGTAATCACTATCACCGACGGGCTAAAGGCAAAATCGATCGTTTCGCACAGCGGTCGTGTATTTCGCAATACGCGTTCAAAATTGGTGTTGTGTGAACGAGCCGTACCACGCAATCAACCATCTTTAATTTCGCCGCTAACAGCGTCAGTCGTCGTCCATTCTTGTCTGCGAGTGCAATTATTTCGTCGGGGAGGGGGAACGGGGAGAGGGAGAGAGACGATGACGACGAGCATCGATTGATCGGCATGCTGGTGCTATTTTATAATTTGCAATCGAAAGTCATGGTTGCTTTTTTCACATAAATAAGAGCGGATTTTAGCCTTATCGAGTCAACAAGGGAGGAGCTATGCGACTTTCTCTGTAACTTTATTCCATTGAGAAAGCATATCGAAAAGCACTTTTCCAGCCAATCCCCCTCCCCCCCCCCCCCACCTCCAAAAAAAATTGAAGCAACTTGGCCGAGCGAGATGTTTCTCGAACGAGGAGCTGGGGTTTTTTTGTTTGTCGTGCAGATGGTGGTAAAGGCAAAAAGCAACAATGAAGTGCTAGCATGGCTGTGTCCTAAGAACATATCCGTTTGTGCAGTCCGACTGCGTTGTTCAAGCATTTTTGTTGACCGTATTAGAAAATATTGCCACGTGGTTCTTGCCTGCAGGCAAATCTTGTGGGCTCCTTCCTGGAGGCAGTTCTGCCACTTATAAAACGCATCTCGGCGATTTCACTTAGAGAGGTTATGAATAATGTTTCATGGATCTTCGAGAAGATCCCGAATAAGCAAATAAATTGCCATCCTCCAGAAGTTTCTAAACGCAAGTAGCTTCACTTGCAACTAAATTCGCATTTGACGAAAACAAGGAAGGAAGTGATGTCATCTGTTGGACCAACTTAGAACCCTGAAAACAACCAAAGAAGGCATAGTGCGGAAAGGAAATCACTCAGGCGCTCTAGCGTGGCCTTTTGCTCTCTAGGCATTAGCAGCCCATTTTATGGCTTCCTTTTGTCTCGAGAGTCCGAACCAGTGATGGGTAATTCCAGTGTTGACTCTGTGAAGTCGACTGCTTTACTGATTCCGAATTAGCATATAGAGATCAATTCTTAGCTATGGGAGTTGGAGTCAGATACCTGGTTCCATTATTTTCCATTGCTAAAGTCTAAGCCATGAATTTTCTCCAGTTTTGGATCCTCAAGTATCAAGAATATGTGTTAAAATAGTTTTCAGAAAAAGCCTCGAACAGAAGCTATCCGTTCATTTGACTATATACAACTAGTAGTAGTATTAATAGTGGCTAGTCGGACTAGTAGTAGATAGTTGGACTGCTGTTTATGTGACTATTTGGAATTAGTGCTAGCACTTGAAAGGAGTCGTACCGAGTAGTACCGTTCTGCTGGATGTAATAGTAGATTGTATTTCTGCAGGAAAGAGTAAGTGGTACTCGCCGAATCCACTGAAGAATTTTTATTCAGGAAAATAAAAAAAAACTGCACATGACGGCGAGAATATGTATATACGTTTATGTTTATCGAAGAGCGAAATAATATGAAACTGCTGAGGGAACTTACGTGATACGCATCTAAGAAATCTGTTAAGATAAAGTTTACGTGAACATGTGAAGGTTGGAGGGAGAGAGGGGTCAGAGGAGGAGTGAGAGAGGATGAGTGCATATGATGCTTTATAGTTAAAATCAAATAAATTAAGGCGTTTATGAAATAGGAAGCTGTAAAAGACGTTGTTTGCTGAGGATATTTTTGTTTGTTGCTTAATATTTATGACTTCTTCACTCATATTCCTCAATGCATGAAAAAGATAGTTTGAAAGAAAAGGTTGATGGCAAAAGTATTTCAAGTCGTATAAGATTAATATGAAGTTAAAAGTTATATAGGCGAACAATCTACCAAATGCGATAGTTAACAGGAGGAAAGCTTTGCATATTCACTTTCTCGAATTATGTTTTATGCTTTCTTTATTATAAATACAAAGGAACGGTTAAAAGCATCCAACATATCCGAAAAGAATCAAAAAGATGGCAGCCACTTACAATATTCCATCTGGTGACATATTTATTGAATATTATAAGCCCAAATAGTTCAAGTCATCACGCATACCACAAAAATTTCATGCATACAGGATTTACAGCTCATGGATATATGCATATAAATAGTTTTGCGCTATATTCTTGGAAGTTTTATCTAGAGTGAGGTAGAACGAGACAAGTTTTTTTTCTTTTCACGATTATCGATATGTCAGACGGAGATGCGTGAAAGTAACATCCAAGAGGTGTAAGCATTACGCAGCAGCAAAAATATATAGCAATAGCAAGTCGTAGAAAAATGTCGGTATTAAAGAGATTGAACTAAAGATCCGCCCAAAATAGCCGAATACTAAGTGAACGATTCAATATTTAGAGGAGTTTCATCAGTCATACAGGACAGTTTCATGAGCCATACCCAAATAAAGAGAATGTACCCAATAGGGGATAAATCGATTGGAGAGGGGGGTAAAAATTGTTGAATTAGATCATTAAAGTGCTTGACGTTATCGATGACATATTTGCATTTGCCTTATTAAAGTCCAGAAATGCTTGGAAAATTAATCACAAGCGAAAATGTCCTGTGGGAGAGCAAAATTCCCTTTTTTTTAAACTCAACTTTTGAGGATCAGTGAAATATTGAGATTAATCCCTAATTTCTGGCATGTAAACATGATGAAAGTGAATAAAGCTTTCGCCGATGTAACTGTATTTATGGACAAATGAAGTGTGAGTGTATTCTAATTCTCATCTTTGATCTGAAACCACTAAGAATATAAAATAGAGAAAAACCCGTAGTATAATTCCACTCTGAAAGAATACACTGATCCCGTTCACTGTTGCCTTGATATTTGCGGGCAAGAGAGCAGATCAGAAGTTACCATAACACTGCAAAGTTTTGTATGCTTTTTCGTAGCAGTTCAACGAGCCCTTGATCAAACGTAAAACAATCACGGAAGTTACTTTCAGCTTTCTTTTTTTTTGCTTATAACTTTTCTTAGCGATACGTTTAGCTTGTTGAGTAGAGCAGAAATTTCGCCACTCGCATCGTACTATACAGTTTGACCATTTGTCGTACTTCGCATTATAAGGACCCCTGAACGGACCGAGAGACCGAGACCAAATTGTGTTCAGCGTCTCTATACAGAAATGCATGAAATAATCAGCACCCAACAGCACTTCCGCGAATGATGCGCTCATATGCGCCATTGTTATGATTCCCACTTGTTATGGCGAGGGATTTCGATGTTGTAGTGAGAATCATTCTGAAAATAATGTACTTCTGAGAGGATGTGAAGCTCATCAAAACGAGGAATAATGAAAGAACTGGTGGCATTTTTATCAGATGCGTTCCGATACGCTTCTCTCATTCATACACGATCCAAAGCACGATTGCCTGTTCTTTGAACTAAACCGATGTTTTTTGCTAAGAGACTGATTTGTCAGAAAGAGGAAATTCCACATCATGAGAATGTGGCATTGTTTGGACCCTGTAACGTCAACCTTGTGCAATATTACAGAGTCGTTTAGTGGTTTATGGAATTAAATTTGCAGAACCTTTGGCGCGTAATCTAACGACAGGAAGCAGAAGTAATGCAATGAAGTTTGTGCCCTATTGCCATCGCAATTTGACTTGCGCGTTTTGGCTGTCGGTCGCAGCTTCTTTAAATTGGAGTGGTAAAGCAGTACCACTCTGGTGTTTTTTTTGTTCGGGTTACCCTCTATTTCGTGGCACCCTTAGCCATGATTTTGTTGTGCCATCCGACAACATCCATTGCCAGCGTCTATTGCAGGCAACTATGAACGAACAATAGACTAATGGCCGCATAATTTGTGCTTTAGACAAGCACTTGCCGACGACCCTTATCTCTCGGTAAAGGAGAACATATTAGATGTAGCGAGTGGCACAGATTGCGTCGAATCAAAATGGATGCTAGCACCTTGTTGAGCTATTTGTATGCACGAGCGGATGAATGCATTTCCATCGTTTTCAGTGATGTTTTGGAATGGATTCTGTTGAATGCTAGACAACGACACGATAGGATCGTTACTGAGGTTTTTATATGGTCAGTTGGATTTTTTGGTTTCATGCCCTTTTCCTCCCCCGTCCTCCCTCTCCCTCAGTTGTTGTTTCATACCCTCCTCCTACCCCCATCCCCCCTCCCTCTCAGTTGTTGTTTCATGCCCTCCTCCTCCCCCTCCTCCCTCCCCCTCAGTTGTTGTTTCATGACCTCCCCTTCCCCCCTCCCCCTCAGTTGTTGCTTCATACCGTCCTCCTCCCCCCTCCTCCCCGCCTCAGTTGTTGTTCCATGCCCTCCTCCTCCCCCTCCCTCCTCCCCCTCATTTGCTACACTTCAGCATTCCCAATAATGATCACCCTTTACAATACTGTCATTGTTGAGCACTACCAGACACAGCTAGTTTTTTCATGTCACCTTGGCTGATCATGTTGGGATGCCAGTGATATGAACAGCCACTCTTATAGCATTTTATTTATTTATTCACTTATGTGTTTGTTTATTAATTATTTATTTATTCACTTATTTATTCGTTTATTCATTCATGCATTTCGTTCATCCACTTATTTATTTGTCTTTTTGGTGCAAAAAAGTGAATTTGAAATGTGCTTATGAATTGGTCTTGGCTGAAACTCACTGCCAAAATTTGTTTTCCTGAGAGTTGCATATGGGCGAGAAATATTTGACAAAATTCTACGAACGCTGAGGTTGGGTGCAGCAAAATTTATGGCCGATTTTGCTCGGAAAGTTCAGTCGCGGTGTCGTTCGAAACAACAGTTTCGATTGCAGCAGTGGTTCCTGAGTAGAACTGAACGTAGATAAACAGGTGAAGGAAGGGCAATGATGTCACAGCGCCTCCACCTCCCACCTTTCCGCCCCCCTCCCCCTTCCCATCGCCTTCCCAAAATTTGGGAGAAAGACCGATACTCTATAAAGTTTAAATGGCCTTGGCCTCGTACGATTGTGAGCTGTTTGTTTTGAAATTTCGCGTCCTGAAACGGCTGTTTGAACTGCATTATTATTTGGCTCTTGATGAGCTAGCGAACGGATGAAATTATGCATCACAATCTGAGCTTATAAGATGGGTTTATCATAATTTTTACGACTATTCTGTCCGATAGGATGCAATCGGTTTATTCGTGCTTACAACCATAATGCTGCACTTGCATATTTCGAAAGAGTGAAATTTGCAGAAATATTGCATCTTTGAAGACCGACTTCGATCAAATATACAGTAAGATCGCTTTTCGTTGTGCCCAAAGTCTTTGACCTTTTGAAGGGAGACTTCTTTGCCATCATCTGTAAGTGGTTCGCATTACTCATTTGTTCACTTCGTATGGTGTGACGTTCGTTCCAAGAATCCCAACTGCTCAGTTTATCGTCTTATTCAATTGGTTTAATTTTGAATGAATGCTTTTAATGAATTTATTATTATTATTATTATTATTATTATTATTATTATTATTATTATTACTATCATTATTAGCATTATTTTATTTCCTGTTTTTATTACTATTAGTAGAAGTTGATATAAATTTTCGTGAACTGTAAGCATCTCCGTTTAAGTCGTCACAAGTGACAGCGACAGAATCTGCTATTTCCTAAAGAATAAGAGCTTGCATAGAGCGTTGAGATTGTAAAGTACCGTTATAAATTATGAAATTTTAATAAGCCGATAAGCGTAGTACTTGGATTACTTCTCGCTTGCCGTTCTTCTCAAGGTGTGCTCATTTCAGGCTTCTGTTTTAGCAATCATCTAACTATTGAAGTTATACTTGAAGGGATGTGTAGGGCACTATTTTTTACTCGCTTGAACTGTTCATACGTCGAGTTGGAAAATAGTTGGCATTCGATGTGCAGTTCACATTCTAGGTGATTCTCTGAATCGAAGTTATGTCAAATTCTAAAGAAACATTTCGCCAATATGAGCCTTTTTTTTGAAGAGAGATTTAAAACCTAAAAATTTTCAGTTTGATAAATTCCATCCTTGTCGGTCGAACATTTTTAATGACAATATTCGAGTCATTTTTTTTTTTAGATATAGGTTTGATGATATTTGAAATATATGTGGCAAATTTTATTCGTTGAAAAATCATTTGATGAAGCGTTGTTAAACTTGCGTTTTTCTCTTTCTTTGTTAATTTATGTGACTGTAACAGAAGAACTGAAAGTAATAATAGCTGTTCCAAAATAAGAAAGTTATATTGGTGTTACAATTTTAGTCTGTTCCCATAGTGATCATTTTTTCGCCTCATATATTTTCGACCATATTTTCAAAAACGATAGTGGACGAGACGTTTATTATTTCGAAACAGTTGATAATGCTTTCATTCGCGATGATTATTAACTCCACCTTTAGCTACATAGAGAAATGCTTCGCAAACGGTTGACTATCGCGGTAATGGTCGTGATGTAACGAAATTCGTCGTCCTCTTTCTATGCGAATGAGTGCTTCTTTTGTGGTGTTGATACAGTGAGAAAGTAATATGGCTACTGTTAGTTAAGTTGACCGTTGTTGTTACCTTAGCCTATTATGCTTCTCGTCAAAGGTGTTATTTTTATATTCTACTTACAACTGCAGCCTATATATGTAAGACTATAGTCGAAAACATGCAAGCCGAATGCCATGTGCATGACAGTAGAGTCTTTGAGGAAACGATATCTCGAATCGTCGAGTTGCTACTAACGTTGTTTGAATCAACTCAAGAGTATCGGTTGTGTCATCGGGTCTTCGTTATCAGTAGGCGTGTCTTCTGTCTATCAACGTTAACTCTATTCCAACAATAAAAGAATTTTAAAAGATTGGCAATAAGCCATATGGGAGAAGAAGAAATTTCAGTGGTCGAGAGGCAGCACTTATTAATGTTTGCATAAATTTTGCATCCAAGAAAAGTTCATTCGTGAATTGGGAGGGAGACGTGTGCGTTGTTTTCACTGCTGCGAATTACTCCTTCATTTGCCATATAGTTCTTTCGATGTTTAGCAAATTATATTTGCACTTTTACATATGATTTTGCAGTTGCATCTCATATATTTCAAACGTCGACTATTAATTTTTGTGGTATTTATTGTGTTGGAGAAAAAATTTTTTTCTTTTGCAGTCATCTACGTTAGAGTAGAGATATCAACACCATAATGTGAAATTTTGGTGATTTAATAGGTAGGATGGCAAACGACACGGGAAGCAGGATCACCTCGATCGGGCAACTTGTACCAGGCATGAAGAATCTCAATGTGACGTTTATTGTAATTGATGTCGGTATGTTATTCCATTCATTAACCAGTCATCATTCTTAAGGCGTGAATAGATTTAGGGGGTTTTTTGAGTGGAGAATTAGAGAACATTACTGATGATAGCAAAATTAGCTTACTAGAAGATAAGAGCAGCAGTGTGTTGCAATATAAGTCACTAAGAGAAGAACGTCTTGAAAAGATGTATTTAACGGTGAAAAACGATTGATTTATCTGTAGATTTTGTCATTTCGATGCTTCTAGTATGAAATCCTCATTTGCTGCTTCGTCGAATACAGCTGTTATCATCCGTATTGGAATGGAGCAGTATCGATTTTAGTGAACGGCTTAAAGCTTTTCCTCGAATAAATTTCAAGTCGACGATCGTCCGATTACTATATCAACACAGTTTTAAGATGTTGTGAAAGTTAGAGAGTTTTGTCGGTTCCAGAAAAATAAATTATGCAAAATTTTGCCAGAAAATTTCGACAACAATAAGTCGAGAAGGTTTGACACTCGCTATAGCTTCTTCGTTGAACAATCCGACACTGTTTTTGATTGTCCGAAATCACTTTTTTAGGACCTTCACGTCGTACACAGCAAGGGCATGATATTCGAACTGTACGTGTAGCTGATCCAACGGGTTCGATTTTGATGTGCGTTTGGGATACTGTCGCTGAGGTTATCAAATCTGGTGAGATTTGGCGCTTAAGGTAGGTATTATGCCATAGTATAATCTTTCTTTCGCCATATGAAGGGAAGACATTTAATTTAGTACTAGTCTGAATTGGATTTTTCTGAACTAGAGTTGAGGTTGAAAACATCCGCGATAGCATAGTGATGGCCGAGTGAACACGTATGCGGTAGCTCAGTTATAGAGCAATCGCACGGCAAGCGAGAGGCCGCAGGTTCGTCCCTGTCTGCGGGCAAAGGTTTCCATCGATCATCAAAAAGCAGAAATATAAAACCATCTCAGTCGGAGCCGGGCTTATAGGGCTTCAACATGTATATTATGAGATTTGAGGTTTAGGCTGCGGTATGCGGCGTTTTGTTGTGTGTAATTAAAATGATAGCCGTTTTGTGTGTAATTAAAATGGTAGCCGTTATTCGTAACGTAATTGAATTGTATGCACAAATTTCTGGTCATCGTAAACAATCTCATTACTTTTTGCGCATTGAAGTGTTCAGGAAGAGTGTCTTTGGTATCCCGCTTTTATCTGGAGTTGGCCATTGAAAAGTTCGATATACTTGTTCGTTGTCTTTTTCATATGCAAATTCGAAATGCCTTCATCATTCTTATAACCGCTAATTCATTGAAAGAAGTTATGCAGGATTTGTTTTTCAGAAACGGTTATACAAGTGTCTTCAGAGGAGCATTAGGTTTATCGTGCGGAAAAGCAGGTGATTTGATGAAAATCGGCGAATTCTTTATGATTTTCTCCGAACTACCGAATATGAGTGAATATAGCGCGGAGTTGGCAGCCAAGTATCCGATGCCTAGAAAAGGTTCGCCAAGCGATGAGAATGGCGGTAACGGCAATGGTGGAGGAAATGGCTCTGGAGGAGGGAATGGTGATCACAGCTCCACTCAAAGCCATTTGGGAGGTAAACCAGTGGATCCTGGGCAACCACAAGGTGGCACAAGTGCGGTATCGAATCATGGACCACGATCTATGCGTAGGCCATTTCCGTTTTCGCGTGCGGAGGATGAGAACCAGCGGCGTCTGGATGGTGTGATGAGCAAGATTCCACGTATCGGCATTTAGAGATTTTTTCCGGCTAAATGCGATTGCAGTATCTGAAGCTGCTTCTTTTTCTTCCTTTTTTTAGATCGTGTTGTTGCGATGGGTTTCGATTTTAGTCTGATCTCCTCTTCAGACAGGTCATATGCCGCCCTTAATCGGTGACGTGCTCATCAAATACCCCGCGCTAACTGCGGTCATCCTGCATTATCCTCGACCGCGAATCGATTTAATTTGAAGTGTCTGTACGTTCGAATTGCTGATACATAACTTTCTTATCGCTGAGGATTTGTTATCTTTGTTGTGTGTTCTTTACCGGTATTGCATTCGTTGTTACGGGTATGCATCGTTGTTCAGTTAAACGATTTGTTACTTGTGTGCAAACATGTGGGCAAATAGCGAGGAAGTGAAAAATGGCTTAGTGCATTTTCGAAGTATTCATTGTGCCACATCAAATAGTTGCATATAAAAGTGGTTGCAATCGTTGTGGTATTATGTGACAACGTGGCAAAGTTATGTCACTATGCGCCCATCTTGTTATCATTCCTATATGCCTATTGATCATAACCATCGCTATTTGCACCTTCGTAGACAATGCTTCTTCGTTATCCTGCCGTACTATAGTCGTCATCAACAAGTACAATTTTTTCCACTCTAAATAGCTCATTTCGAGCCCTTTCGCTTTTAGCGCACAGGTATGCTCATAATTGTCTTGTATTTCATTTGCTTGCTTATTGTGGCCGTTTGAAATTATGTCTTCTCTTTTCTGAAAGCAGTTTATCGGCCGATTATTTGCAGATATATTTAATTACCGGATGGCCATTGCGTTGTAGACTGCTTTCAGTGAACTGAACGAATAGATTGGATGATTTCTGCAGAGTTCGTTTGAAGAACTGGATTTCGATGTCGAAAGAAGCTATAGAGAATGCAGCGCTTGGATTGGTCATACCACTGTCTTTGGTTGACGACCGGCTTCGATAGAAAAACTAGGTGGTTAAAGGTGGATTGATGATGTGCTATTCTTTCGCAATATTTTCGGCGATGGAATTGTAACGTATTGGTTATCAACCAGAAAGGTTGATTAAGGTTGGCCGTCCCAAAAAATTGTACCGGACGCGTCGTACTAATCAATTGTTGTTTCGCAGCCGTACATTCGTCGGATTGGAGGGTTGCTGGAGTAAAGTCAGCAGAATTTCCCGTTGCCTCGTGCCCCACCCTCTCCCCCCTCCCCTCCGCCTCCCTCCTCTTCATCGTATTCAACTCATCTTAATTATTTATTTCCGTCACTACAAACATTTATCTTGAAATTTTGCTTTAATAATGTTTCATTTTGTTCTGTTAATTTTTATATTAAAAAAACGTAACACATTTTCTTTGCGGTATGCGTAAATGTTCCTATGAGTATTGTTTTATCGCCATCATGCTCTTCCCCTCCCACCTATAAGATCCGTCCAAGTGCATTATTTTACGCACTTCGAGAGATGAATCTTATGGAAATGCTAGAGACAGGTAGAAGTTGTAAGTCATGTAAATGAACGGCTACGCGTCATGAAGTAATGCTTATGCCTGTAGGGATGAGAAAGCAACGACCGTTTTCAGTATGTTTTTGCGATCATTCGGTATCGACTCAGTGAGCCATAGAACGCAACGAATGGCATGCCAACATTTCGGCCGTATCGACGAATTTTTCACGATGTTTTTAAGTCTGTTTGCGCCTGCATTTAATCATCTGAATAAGCCGTGTGTAACAATTGGATGCAAGCTTGAGGCTTCTGTTGATAGTAATCGAAGTTGATTATCGAAACGAGGTGAAGAATGTGAGGTGGTAGAACATGAGCACCGAGGGAAGCGATGGATGCCAACACTTTTACGAGGCGCTAAAACAGTTCAGCATATAACGCCAAGTGTGACTAGCACGTATTGGGAAGCATCGGTCCGTATACATACGATAATGCTATAGGGAATTCAGTTAGTTCGGTAAGGGACGAGCGATCGTTTTCGCCGACTCTTATATTTAGGCTCCTCAACGAAACGTAATAAAACGCAAGTAATACTCACACAACTTTTAGACATTGAAAAGAAGCAAGACGCTAGTGGTGCGTTTTGATTTAAGCGATAATACATCATGACCTGAGGTTGTAGATCCAGAAGCTCCATCCTTGTGCAGCGGACAGATCATAGGTCCAGCAGTAGTTGAAATGCAGTGAAAAGCTTACATTTGTGTATGCGGTTATTTAGCGATTCTGTAATACGTCCCAGAGTGTACGGAAATGGGTCCTTGCGAGAGGGCCTGCGATGTGCTGAATCATATCTCTGGTGGGCTGAGAGAATCTTGTGTGTCAGCGGAGCTGTGGCGGTGATTGTGCTATGGAAGCGGCAGAAGGATATTCGGAGAAAAGGTCTTGCCAGGGAAGTGAATTGAAATACGCTTACTTTTATTGGGATATTATTAAGACATCGCCCTAGTGTTGTTTATGCTATTGCGCTGCATTGTATTCCCCAAGGACTACGGTGGACTAGGAGTTCTGGAAAAGTCCCGAATTTGATGTGTCATTTGCATTTGAATGAAATTGTTTTATTACAACAGCTGCCGCTGATGTCCAAAATGCCTATATGCGCCGAACATGGTGACATAATCCGATGCGTTAGTGAGAGGTTACAACCTGTTTGTGGATTGTGCTTTTTGCTGCAAATGAATATCTGGGTGATGTCTGCATGGAGCATTAGCTATTCTGGAATTTAGAATCTAGACATCTGTAGGATTTTATCGAGAATATAGGAAATCTATTTTTTGTTCTAAATCAGTGCTGGAAATCGAAAGCCTTTTTACCCAGTTCGCGAGGGGTGTATGCTTCTATCGTTCGCTTAGTACAGCCTATAAGGAAGTTGATGCAACCAACATAATGTGCGCATCTATCCGAAGCAAGCGTTGACTTGCATTTTAAATCTCTAGCTTCCTGGCTGATTAACGTAGTTCTTCCTCTATGCTGATTTATAGCAGAAGTAAACTCCCAACGTGCTGGATAAGATCCCACGGATCCAGAAAGTTCCCTAAGCTTTCTTTTCGATAAGAATTTTTTGCGAAATTATTTTATCACCTAGTCGGGAAGCTTTTCGAAATCACTTTTTATGTAGTGCTATTGAAATTTCAATGACGAAATCACCTCGAGTGATCCTATTTCCATCGGCATCAATCTATTTCATTTCAACTCCTTCAACATACTATCTTCGTCCACAAAAGATGGGAAACGTTCCGAAGATTTTGTGCTTTCGGATGATTCTTTCGCGGGTTTATTGAATTTTTACTGCTTTTCAGTGCAAATAGATTATTTCATAAGCAATCGTTTATAATTAGCTCTTATCCTAAGTAAACAACGATGCTTCACGAGTTCGGTTTTTTTATACGAGCTCGGCTTTTTTTCCGAAAAACATCACTGCTCAATTTCTTCAAAATTATATTGGGTTCAGTCTATATTTCATCTTCATGAACATTGGCAATCAACAGAATAGATGCGACGTTTCAGTTTAGTTGGCTCGTGCGATGATTGGGTAATTCGAAAACAGTTCGTTTGATAGGGTGATTGTTTTTGCTTGATTGATGTTATTGCGGGCGTCGTATTCACATAAAATTTTAGTGCGTTAGCAGTTGTTGAGAAACTGCGATCTTGACATATTATAGTGCTGCAAGGTAACTTCAATGCAATAGCTCTCACTGAACTCTAGAAGGGATCATTGCGCCACATATATAGTCACACATCACTCAATTTAACTACTAAGGAGTTTTTTAATTGGTGGCGAATAAACAAAATTCACGTTAGGAATGATGCGAGAAGTGGCTATGCTAATGCTGCATTGTTCACAGATAACTCAAGTTGTGATGATACAGAACGCAACTGTGGAGGAGGCGGGCTATTCGCAGAACGCACCTTCCTGCTAGGAAAGTGACAAAAAATGAAACAAGTTCGAGACTACCAGTGAAACGCAGAGCTTTCGAAGGTGGCAACTTCACATATCCAAATCTTCATTCGGTTGATGGCATTTATAGTGCATGTGGAGCATCGCAAAATATCATAAGAAGCTGACCAAAATGAGCAAGATTCGGCTCTGCGACTAGCCGACTTTTAGAATTGGAACAAATTTGCACTGCTAAAATCTTCGAGCTAATATCTCCGGTTTCTTCAACGTCCTTAGAATCCGCCGAATTGAGCGTCCATTCGGTTCAACAACCGGCAACAATGACCGGTGAACATAGGAATAGTTTCGTTGATCAAACGTTGTCCTATCTAATTTTCTTCAAATACGTTTTCGAGCAGTGGATAATCGCAACGTTTTTAGCAAAAAATTTGCCATTAAAGAGCTTATCGAAAGTCGTTCATTTTTCTCGGCGTCTTTCGACACTAATGAAAGAATTTCCGCAGTTCCGAATGCTGTCGCAAATTCATTGGCAACTGACGTTTTGAACTTCACCTATATTTTCTTGCGATATCCTTAGATACCTCGGAAGTCGATGACCAATATTGTGTCGATGGGCAGCTGCTTGATGTCATTTCGCGGAGTTGATTACCGATCTATAGTATAGTCTAGTTTAAGGAAACTTAGTATCCATTTAAAATGTGGGAAAAAGTAGCGAAAGAACCAATGTGCTTAATTTATTTGTTTGTTGTTAAATCACTTAGTAAACGTTCATATCTAGAACGTTTACTAAGTGATTTAATTATCGAGATTGATTTATTGCGTTCAAAATTGTGTAATTTCTTTAATTTCTTTAAATAGATGCACTAAATAATTGTTTGTAGCCACTTGGATAACGTAAAATTGAAACATTTCTATGCGATTACTGGTACAGAAACAATTTTTGCCTCCTTTATTATACATTTTAGTCATGCTGAAACCTCATAAGTCTTGCTCCGAATCGCCTGGCAAGCGAGAGGTCCCGGTTTGTCCACGTCTGCGGACAAAGCTTTTCATTGTTCATCAAAAATGAAGTTTATCATGCATTCTCTTTTTTCCGTACTTCTCGTCGAGATAATTGAATGCTTCGTTTATTCTGAGATATCGTTGCTAATTTGCCGAATTTCTGCTCTATTTCAAAGTCGTCAAATATTTGTGCTGTTTTTGGGGTTGAACTTTCACGTAAAAGTCGGAATCGGAACTTCGTTTCGACGGTTGCAATTTGCACGGTTGCTTGATGATTCGAATGCTTTAATTAGCGTTTACCTCCATGCTGATATATTCCAACTGTTGATAATTCGATGATGGTGAGATACTGGCACAGAACTGAGCGCCGAAGCAGGAATTACCGTTTAAGACGTATGCAACGACCACCCACGTGGCAATTTTTTTCTCGTTCAGAGCATTCAGATAGGGTAATGACGATCATTGCGCGCGGATAGGATCGGCATTTGGACAGCGAATTTGCTGTCTAAGGCTTTATTGTTTACGCAGTAAATTCACTCCTCTTTCGACGAGTTTGCTCATTAGCCTTTATTCGACGGCAAATATAGCTTAGCGATGAAATAATTCATAAGAAGGCAACTGCATAAGTTTTCTTCGATTGTTGCTCTTTCATGCGCTTTTTTTGACTTACAGGAGTAAGACGCATTAAAATAACGTCACGTTTGTAGATCCAACATGGAAAACACTGAAGGAAAATATGGCGATCACACAGTTTTTTCTATGTCATCACCTACCAGAAACAAGTGAGACGTTTGAAAAAATGACTGAATCTTTAGAATCCACCAAATTTGGGAAGTTTAGCAAAAAATTTCGACATCATAAGGATAGTTTTACACATATTGAGGTAAACTGGCAAACGTTTTTTTCCCTCGAAAATGCCTAACTTTCTAAATGAAGTTAAAAATTTGAGAGATTGATATAACCGACCTTTGCAAACAAACTCTAAAAGTTCTTTCCATAGACCGTTTGCATCCAGCTGATCACGCTTGCTTGTGGGACGCCTGCAATGACAACGTATAGTATCAGTTCATCACTTAAGTGGAAAATGCTCGTTTCTAGGGCCTTTTCTAGAGCTGCATAGCTAAGGCCTTTTTTTTCAAAGAAAGCTTATGCTTAGAAAATGCAACATCCTCTCCAACCTACCACCTCCCTTCCTCTCTCCCCTCATTTATTACTAACACTACCATATCCTTGAAAAGTGTTCCACCTAGTTCCTCCTTCCCGTCTATCGACAAAACCCATCCTTCGCTCTTTTGATATCTTATACCAGAATTAACAGCAGCATAACTGTATCCTCTGTAAAAAAAACTCCCATAGTTTGATACTGATGAGCCATTTGATAAGCAAGAAACGGCTGATACCATACGCTTCCATCATATCGCACCTTTCACAAATGTTAGTTCCTAATTGTGCTGCAGCGATCTTCGATTGAGTCTCAACACGCTTTTCTTTTGAGTTACTCTGGGAAACAAGCCAACGCGTAACATTTATTGGATGTTGTTTCTTGAATGCTTCTTGGAGATACTTGACGGGGTGGTGAGCATAGTTGGTGTGAGAGAAGGGGGGGGGGGGGG
>JAARMF010000771.1:0-19524 GCA_022844705.1 Toxascaris leonina | reverse complement strand
TATATATATATATATATATATATATATATATATATATACCAAGTGCTTGCCTTTTTGAAGACATATCTGCATGAGTGTGTCTGTGTGACCTGAGAGTATAGGTTGAGGAGAAAACTGGGTATTACAAAAGTAAAAGGCTGATCCACGGAAAAAGAAAGATGAGTCTCGAACATGCTAATATCACAAAAATGCTTTTAGAAGACGCTGAAGTCCTTCTCAAAGTCAAGATCAGTCTCTCGCTTTGGTTTGTAATGTTAACTCAATGCAACTTATTCATTTATGCAAAGTTGTTTATATGGTTTTGCAGGTGAGAAAGCTCCAATGTGGTCAACAGAGTTCCTCAGAAGTATTGCTGAACAGAATTTTTCCAAGTATCGGCAATCCTTTAAGGAAGAAATAAAGATGGCGTTAGGTACAGCGCGATTGTCTGCACCCAAAGGAAGAGTAAGTGCGAAACTTTTATGTTATTTGGATATATTTAGGATTGATTTCACTTCTTGTCTCTGTCAGTTTATTCCAGGCTATCCCGAATTTAGTGAATTTTCATAGCAAAGTATCGTTTTTCTTTTTTCGCAGAATGTTGTCTGTGCATGAGACTTCTGTATATAACAGATGAGATTATTACGAAGGTGGAAGTGGTTTTCTTTTTGTTACTGTTGAAATCCGATTCTGTTGATTTTCTTGGGAACCTGGTTCAATCGCTAGAGCGTTGCTTTCAAAAGGTCGATAATGCTGCATCCACTCCCCTTGTTCTATGCCCACAACGTCAATGTTTCATACGGTGCTCCGTCTTTTCCCCCCAACTCCAAAATTCTGCTTTCTAAAGAAGGTATAGTGTTCGCATTTGGAGTACGCTTTGCGGACCGTGAGGTTGGTGATTTTGGTGATTTTTGAAAGATCAAGCTCAAAGACGAAATCCGGAACGACCGTGGGGGATCTCAAAAAGTTCTTCAAAGGTTTCCTAGGTTTGAGGTGCCTCGAAACTTTGCCAACATCTGTAACTCGGTAAGTGTTTTGAATAGACGGATAATTTCTTACAAACTTTTGCTGAGCATTCTCAGGGATTCGTACTTGGGGAAGTACCTTCGTCATTGGTTACTGCGTGAGCCAGTTAAAAAAAAAAGCTGTTTCTTCTCATTTTCGCGTTATCTAGACAATCATCAGTTGTATATATCTCAGATGGTGATAATCAACGAGAGCGAGCACTCAACCCTTACGTTGCCACGAATGTTCGAGCTGTTACGAGATGAGTACGCTGTGCACAAAGGTGCTACTGGCGATGTATTCTGGTCGTATCCGTTCAGAGAGTCACAATCAACACTCCTTTCTATTTCAACGACCGTCCACAAAGAACAGAATCTGGTCGCGTTATTAACGTTGTTCATCCATCTTACCTTTGTATCCGTTTGTGTAACCGCGCATCTTGTTTGTTTATTTTGTTTTATTTCATTTTATTTTTATTTTTATTTTTATTTTTTTTTTTGAAAATAACTTCTACCCTTAAAGCGTTTTTCACTGAGAAGGGGAAAGGGGTCGAAATAATTGCATCCATCTTTGCGAGAAATACTGGCCTGTTTACTGTTTTGGATCACCTGTTCAGAAATTCATGACAAGGTGCTTTATGAATTAACAGTTTCAGGTGAATCCAGTTGCTGTTTTGGAGAGAATCGAACGGAAGAAAGTTATCTGGTGTTCCCTTTGCATGTTGGGAGCTTGAAAGGTTTTAAATATACAGTGTTTTTATCGCTGATGTTGTAGACATCGATCGTGGGGATGGACCTAAACTTGGACGTAATTGCTGATGTTGTCAAATATACGGACTTGGTTTTGATGGCGCCACCAAAAGCTTGCCTGCGTATGATGATCTGTGATTTGCAAGGGTATGCAGATTTTATAGCATTTATTCTGCAGCCGAAGAACAATTATTATGGCTATGATTTAGCTAGTGTTGCTAGACGTGAGCATGTTTCTTGCAAGTATCATTCCTTTTTGATAGTATAGATGCAAGACGTAGTACCGACGAGTTGTGCGGCGAGCCAAGCTGTAGAGCTGCAATCAAGCAATATGCAAATATTTTTGCGTAGTCAAAGCAAGTTGTGCCTTTTTTGTGTGCGCTTTTGTTAATGCTTGCTGGAGGCATGATATCAGCGACGAATATCAGCACAGCTCTCGGATTCAATGTTGAATAAAAGAGCAGTGTTTTACGAGCACTTTTTGCGATGTTTAGCATCCATTTGATGGTCCAAATTGATTCTAGCTTCGCTTGGTTTCTCCACTCATCTCATGTAGCGGTTGTACCAATGTGTTTGCTTTGTGATGAAATATCGTACTGTAAAGCTTACTCTAGATGTTTATGAATTCGTCACTCATTGGTATTGTGTTTTCAAATGAGCTGCTGTTAGAGGCTTACATTGCTGTTAGATCCTGAATAAGTGGCATTGATTACAGACGCGTGATCGTGGATTCGAAGTTGCGGAATTCCCAACCTTGGCCACTTCATATTGCCGATTTGGAATCATGGTCATCTGCTGATCGATGGTTGAGTGAACATTTCGCATCTCGTGACGTCAATGAGGGTACTTTCGAGCTGCAGAGAAAACGTGCTAACGCGAGTATTAAGTTGAAGTATAGCTGGAAGAGGGTGAGTTCTGAAGTTCTGGCGTCAGCATAGATTGTTACCACATGTGAGTGAGGTGAAATAGNGTTTACGTATATTGGATTGTTGTGAACGCTTTAAATTTCGGCAGATTTCGACAAAACCGTGCCAAACTTTCGTTTTCGTATTTGTCGAAGTAGAATGGCGTAGTGATTATGACTGTGTGGAATTTGTTCATTAAAGTGGCGCAGATAATACGCGCACCTTCTTTGTTGTGTTGAGTGCGATATTTGACAATTGAAGAAATTTGTTCATTTGCAGCTAAGCAGCGCTCCTTTAGTGGTTGTGTTGGCTCTGAGAGAATCAGGCGTCGAAACGAGAGTTGCATTGCTAGAGAAGAATACGCGGCAGCAATACGGCCTTGACAATGTAGCCTATCATCGTTTGGATATTCAGGTATGTTGTTGTTTTTTCCCAAAGTTTTCCCTGTTTATTTTCAGTGATTTGTTGAGCCAATTCTTACATATGTAAGAGAGTGATTCTTGGCTTCGTAGTTGTATTGGATATCCGTAGGTAGTGTGGTGCTAAAAAATGGACCTAGCCATTTTTTTTTTTTGACGGTCACTGTAATCAGTGAAGTATTAGACGATTTGCCGAAGTTGGTTGAAGTTTGACTGCCGTTTGACTATCGTGAGCGCCATGGCTGTTGTATGTTTTTTTTTTCAGAGGGATTCTTATCTCCCTTATTGCACTCATTCTGGATCGCTATCGAGTATGAAATTGGGTGGAGTTTACCTTAGCCCGAGCTGCTTCACGGCTTCCTCCGTTCAACGACCGCCTTCTCCACAATGGATCGCCAACTATTGGGTTTATCTAGGTGATCGTTTAGATCGTTTAAGTGCTGTGATTCTTTAAACCAGGCGGTTTGTAAAACGCGTCTTGGGTTTTGTGATATAAATTCGTAAATGTTTAAAATTCCGGCGATTCATGCGATAAGTCTATATCTGCTTGCTACCTTTACTGCAATAAATAGCCTGCGTATTATTCGCTGTTTTTCTTACCCCTCCCTTCCCTCTCCCCCCTCTTCTGTCCAACGTGACGAGGGCAGGTGTGACACCCATCGGGACTAATTAGCGTAAATACGAAGTGCGCCCTGTCGGAAACTGTACTGCATAAACGAAAATGCAAACAGCCTTGTCCTATTTTTTCTGTTTAGGGCGTTTGGAGTGGTAGTGGAAAGGGGGGGGGAGGGGGAGAGAGAGAGAGAAGAGGGGCGACTTCATGAAGCCCGCCAACTGTCAATCCGTTTTCGAAGTTTTTCAACTGAATATTGGTTTTTAGGTGATCCATTTGGGCTTATCCGCAACACAGGCATCCGCTCGGGTGTACGAGAGCACGTAGGCGCCCTCTCGGGAATCGTGTCCTATTGGCGCGATAAAGCGGCACCGCTATCTAAGGAGCACGTTGTCCGACGATACGTGGCGACGTCGAGGGGAGTGATGATTACCTATCCTGCAACCGTCGTTCGTGACAACTATGACCCTGATCTGCATCCATGGTAAGTTGCTGCTGCTTAAATTTCATTTTATGTCGTACTGATATCAGAAGCTTGAAAAATGCTGATTTGATTGGCATTGCGATCGGCAGTTTCTGGTATTGCTGTCAATTATTCACTCATTTTACAGCCTGACTACGTTGTCGTAGGCAGGTATAACGCCATTCGCAGGTTAATAGCAGAGATTGGGTGGCTAGCTGACGACATTAAGATCCTAACGCCAGGTGTTGATAGTTCATGGTAGAGGTGGGGCCTGAAGAAGTTACAAAGGTTGCATTTTGATACCCACTTCACCACTCTTCCGCTCGCCGTCGTTCTTTCACTGCTTTCCGGATTCGATTATGAAGCCCTCTACTGATGTTGAGGCGATCGGTTTGGATTTAGATCCACCGAGAAAGGGAGTTCTCATGTGATAGTATTTCGTTGGTCGAAGTCAGGCAGTATGTAAGGGAACATTTAGCTAACCTTTTGTTAGCGTCTGATCTGTTTAATATTGCAGGTACACTCGTGCGATGAAATTTCCAGGACGGATTGTGTTCACAGGCCCAATCTTGTATGACGAAGTGGGCCAAATAATCACTATATCCACGACCATTTTTGAAGGTTCTTTTTTTAAATCGTCAAGTTCTGAAACACCGAAAGAAGTGGTGGTTGACGTTTTTTAGCACTCGATTATCTCTTATTTCAGTATTGGAAAAATCTTTAGTTCATCACTCAGTACTGTTGGCCGGCTTTGGATGCCTGCATTCGTTATAGTGTGCACTTATCGAGGTATATCGTCTCTGCTGTACCCGACGAGGAAATTAAGTCGAGAACCGTTCGTGCTGCACTTCAGCATTTTCTCATTAAGGCAGAGGCCTAAAGTTTGAATACTGTGACTCTTGGTTATGCAAATGAAAGTTGTTTTGTGTTTGAGGTCATGCAGGCAGCATGCATAATTCGAAAGAGGATCAAGTGTTTGCGGTGATCGCGATGGATGTCCCTGTGGGTTTCCTCGCAAGGTTACTAAGAACGACGCTATCTGTTTGTAAAGAGGTTTGCTCACCTGTTTATCAGCTCTTATGTTTATTTTTGCCTTTTCTTGTTCTGGCTGTCGTGTGTTTTTGAAGTAACTTGAAAAGATATTCCATTTGAACTCAAGTGACTGTATCTGCTGACCACCTGGCAGCATTACAAATGTTCGTGTTAGCTTTTATGTAAGTTTCCATATAGTGATAATTGCATTACTTCATATCAATAGATGAAATCGAGCACTTTTCGCATAGGATTATTGCCGCGATTTTGTCGATATCCGAGAAAAGTGTCAAATTTGCAGCACTTCTTTAACCGTTTTGCCTTGTAGAGGATAAGTCAGTGGAGGCACTCTAAGTACGGTATGTAGGAAGAACGTGGCCCGATGGGTGTACTACGAGGTCGTGCTATCTTCCTTTCTTTTTCTTTCTGTTTTCTTCTAATTAGTGTTTTAGTGATGGGCCGTTATCCTTGCTGGAGCCAAAAATTCTTGGCATCACACTCAAACTTTATTCATTTTGCGTTGTTCAGTCGCGACGTTGTGTTTTATTCGACGATTTGGGCTATTTGGTGACGCGAGGCACAGAAACTGGTATTCGCAAGAAGGATCCACGTACAGCGGCTACACGTGCTGCGAGTGCGGATGCTGTTGAGAAATTCCATATGAGTCATTTGGAGCCACAATTAGCTACACACCTCATCATGAATCCACAGTTGGTCACCAAGAAACAATGCATACAGTGGACAACGAGGACCGTCGAAAGATTCTTTCAGTTCAACGTCTCCTTTTCTGACGCTCTAACGGTGAGAATAAGTCGTAATTTGTGTTACTTTAGTTCGATATTGATATATTCGATATTGATATAAATTATCCTATCGAATGAAGGTAGATTGTTTATCCCTTCAAAAGAATGGAAGAATGACCAACTTGAAATCGTGTTGAATGTGCGAGTTTTGGGTTCAATGATTGATCAAATCAAACGTAGCTTTTAGGTGATGTTAAGAAATTGTAGCTGAATAAACTTGTCCATCAAATCGCTTTTAATTTTTGCTGTCGTAGCACGATCGTTAAAAAGAAAATTGGAAATACTGTGCCTTCGAGAAGAAATACTGCTGAAGTATCTTTCTCTAAGTGGGAAGTCTGCATCCCCACC
Organism: Toxascaris leonina; assembly: GCA_022844705.1. Taxonomy (NCBI): domain Eukaryota; kingdom Metazoa; phylum Nematoda; class Chromadorea; order Rhabditida; family Ascarididae; genus Toxascaris; species Toxascaris leonina. The sequence continues at coordinate 13,208 of JAARMF010000771.1, read as the reverse complement.
CCTCCTCCCCCTTACCACCGTCGCCGAGTACTCTTTCAACAATAGAACCATTCCATAAATATTAAACTTCTGTAGATAGAAAATGTCCCCCATATAGTATGTCTCATCAAATAGGAAGTTTCTCGTGCATAGTTTCCTTTGCCAGGTGGGAAATCTCTGCGCGGATAATATTCTCGAATAGAACCCTCCTTGTCATCTCTTCATAGCGTGCTTTCCGGAATAAAAAAATGGCCTTCTGCGTAGTCTGCTTCTTTGGATTGAAAATGTCATCCCCTTCACCCAATATTCTTTTTTTAGGCAGGGAATTTCCGCCCCTGTAATGTCACTGCTTAAATAAAAAGTCGATCCTGTGCATAGATACAAAGATATCCCTGTCTCGCTCCTTGGATTGCATGCTTATGCGGACAGGAAATACCTTCTGTTCAAAAGAAAGCAGTGTTCTTGCTTCAAATATAAAATTCCATCTGTGTAATATCATTTTGTTGGTAGGAAATGTCCCTCTCCCACCCCTCTCCCCCCTCTTTTCGGACTTCTACATGGTGCCCTTTCTTGGATGGAAAATCCCGTTCTCTTCACGGTAACCTTTCGTGGCTATAAGACTTCCTACCACATAATCTTTCATGTACAGAATTGTTCACTCTGAAATAGAAAGTGCTGTCATTTGTAATATCTTTTAGGTGGGAAATGCCTCACTGTCCACTCCTCGCATAATATCCGCAAATTGGAAGTGCTCACTGCACGGCATCTCTTTGTACGGAAAATGTACTATCTTTTAGGTGGGAAATGCCTCACTGTCCACTCCTCGCATAATATCCGCAAATTGGAAGTGCTCACTGCACGGCATCTCTTTGTACGGAAAATTCGCCCATCTGCATAAGTCATTCCGCGACATTTGTGATTGGTTAGCGCGATGAATTGCGGTATGTTTCGAAGGTTGTTATGAAAGGAAATCAGTTTATTGTGGGTTACAGGTTTCTTGTGATGAAAGTGGATATGGGTCACACATGAAGCCGAAGAGTTTGCGCGCAGAGGTGATTCCAGTTCCGCAATCAAATGTCTTTCTTGCGCTCATCAACGAGAGCTGTTCTCCAGTACATCCAATCCAAGTGCGGTTTATCTCGTTCGATTGTGAAATATGGACTGCTCTAAATGATTTACCGAATCGAGTGAATGATAGAATTGGAAAAGATGTGGGAGTTGCGATATCTAGCTGCTGTTCAGGCTGTGTTCGTTTTTCCGTTTAGGTTATCTATTTTGTTATCCAGAAGCTGAAATCATCTTTCCAATCAGCATTTTAATACTGCTTAACTAATACGTTTATTTTCCTAAACGAGATATCTACTTTGACGCTCTTTTTCATACTTTTTCCTTAGCAAGAATCCCATGTTGTGAAGGCTTTACCTGCGCGCACATTTCAAATTGAAAGCCATTGCATCGATTTCATCTGAGTTGCTAGGTGAACCTCATCAGGGCGGGCATTTCAAATGTCCTTTCATGTCGCTCGATTACATCTCCGTTGCTTGTCAAGTACCTTCCCTCTCCATCCCTCCCTTATACCTTCTTTATTTGAACTCTCGAGCCAACATTTCATCAAGGGCGGCGACACTTTGTAGGATACTTCAGAGGTTGAGAATTCATTCGTTCTTGAAAGCATCACAGCTGCTAACTGAGACGACGTCATGTCACATCGCCGCTTTTTTCAACAAATTTTGTGGGGAATTCAGGAGCTTGCATCGTTTATTCTAATATGGCGGTGGTCATGAATTCTTGTAACTCTAAAAGTAAATTAAAGTTGCTCAATCATCACACTGGATAGCCTTTTCGAGCAGTTACAATAGTTGTCTCACTACGACCACATTAGACTTATTTTGCACAGATCCGCAAGATCAAATGATTTCAGAATAATCATTCAGTTAATCTTCAATCAGTTTTATAGGCGTTCTGTCCATGTTCAGTAAGCGATCGCCGTTGCTTGCTGTGCTCACGTTTCGACGATGCGGAATGCGAATGCCCCTGTCAGTGTCCTATTGATATTGATAAACATTGTTCGTCGAAATCATCCAACTTTTCGGAAAATACTCTGAACAACCTGGTAAGGTTTTCAACACTTCGATTTTTGGTAGTGTTTTTCGTCCCATCCCGTCGTGATAGCGTGATGTTCGGAGATTCGAAGATAGAAGTTGCCGCCTTGTGCCTGTTTTTGATCACTTTTGAGGGATTCGACTTCTTTCTTGAATAAATAAACCACAGTTTTTTTCTTTTGATGCGCAATTACTTTCACTTCAGAAAGATACTGGAGTTATTGCTCACTGCAAAAACAGTGAAATGAAAGTGGCTGAAATAGCTGAAAAGAAAACTCTAAGGGGGGTGCGGAGAATCGTATTTGTTTCACATTGCTTGTGAGACAGTATGTAAATGCTTGGATGAATTGATAGTTTCAGCTGATATTAATCCATGACTTTTGTGGATAGGGTTGGTGAAAATGCTAGGATTCGAGGATAAGCGGTCTGTGTTCATTCTTGCGCTTACCAGTGTGCTTTATCAATGTGTTTACAATGTGAGGTGGATATGGGCGGCATTCTTTTGCAGTTGTTAACGATATCGATGGAGCAGGGAGTGTCACTACCAATTGAGCAATGCTCCGACTCGGTGAGAATGGTGCCTTTTACTGCACGACTCTCACAAAAAACAACATTGCCGAAATGTGTCGATATTAGGTAAATTGTATCGACATTGCTTTATTGTAAATGTTTTTTTTTTTTTTATTGGAAGGGATTCACTTACCATTCGACAGTTAAAAAGACTTTTTTTGGATGATATTTTAATAGTTGAAGGGTAGTTTGGGGAATATAAGATTGCTGCCAGCAGAGACGATGTCGTCGAATGGCTGGATTCGTATTTTGAGAAGAGATACATTCGGAAGGATTGAAAATTTCTTGTTGAGCGACTTATGTCTCATGACTCAGTCGTCGTGTTTGATTCAAAAGTTGCCCGCATGTACAAGCGCAGTTTCATTAGTGCAACCGAACGCGTCCTTATAAGCCATTTTCAGCCTGAGGAGGATGCTAGGCATTGTTTCATTGGCATCGTCTACTTCGTTATTATCTTCATCACATTTACTTCGTAATTATTTCATTCTTTCAAGCATACTACACGAAATTGATAAAGTTGTCTTAGATGCGAAGAAAATGAAAGCATGGAGAGTTGTTTGGGCGTTATTGGCTGCCAGTGGTGTACAACAGACGAGGATGGCAGCAGTCCTTTACAGAGCGCGTATTGTAGCCCAATTGACCAATGCTACAGTGGTATTAAAGGTCGTCGAATAAGAAGTAAGATAAAACATCTTTTTGCATCATTTTCATCGTGAAAATTGCATATATCGGACCGAAATGGGATTAATTAATGCAACATTTTCCGACCAATTTGTGGAAAAAATTGAGACTGAGCGGTCATTCATCTAAGATTTTTTTTTGAGTTGAAAATTTAGCACTTCATTGAGTGCAATCTCCAAAAGTTTTGGAGGAAGAGATTCAGCAAATCACAACAAATCGCCTTGCCATGTCACCGAAACGACGCCTTTAGTGCGTTTCACTGTTCCTTTTAATGGGCAATTCGTTTAGGCTGTAGCCTCGCAAATATGATGAAGATACTGCATGCTCATTTGTTTTTCGACTTCACTGAATTATGCCTAGTTGAAGCGGCGTTCGTATGTCGAAACAAGTTTTTTGGCCGAGAGGATATCCCTGTCGTCTAATCGCTTAAGCTTCACTTGTAGTCACTGAGGTAGCAGTATCGTTACTAATTTGGCTAGATTGTTTCCACTTTCAGGTTTTCTGGATAACTCCTCACAACTGACCAGCGAATGGTCAAAAGCTACTCCGGTTGGTCCAGTTGCGGCGGGCATTATGAGTGTATTTTTGATAATGGTAAGTTGAATGGTAGCACCTCTTTCATAATTAAGTGGCAAATTTTGCATGCGGTTGCACTCGTATATACTTGTGCTTAGTTAAGTTTGCACTGTTTTCTTGTTTGCTGAGGAAGCAAATCGCATTTTATTTTAATGATTAACGGAGAGTGTATAGGATTGCATGAATACAAAGGCGACGATGATTTGTACATTAAAAGGAGGATTTTGATCCTTTTTCTTCATAGTGCTGCAGCTACTGATAATGAGGAATGAAAAATGAGACTAAAATAGTGGAAAGTGAGACTAAAATATTTTTTTTGCTGAACATCGAAGTGATCTCTCATTTTCGCGAATATTTTGAGTGATATTGGTCGTTTAATTCGAAAGCTTTTAGCTGATTTTGAGTGGTGTGTGATCTTCTGCACTGTGGAAAGTAGCTAGTAATTTGATTTGCTATTTCAGCTACAATCTTTTGGCGGATTTTGGTGATTAAGATGATGATGATGAATTATGCTGTATTCAAGGAACATTGAATATTGAAGTGTGCACCTGTGCAACTCGCCAGGAAGTGGATGGTCTACTAGAAGCCCATTTTTCTACGTTGACAGTCGAGTAGTGACAAGTCATTATCGGATACCGTTTTGGCAGTATGCGTAGGTGTGCGTTGTTTAGCGAGATGTCATTTAGGTGATCGCTGTATATTGTTATCGCAGTCAAGTGAACCGACTCGTTGACACGCGATCTTTGACCGATTCATTCGGTGCACCACTTTGTGCTCGATCGGCAGATGACGAAGATTTTCAATTCGACCATGATGGTTCTGCATCGTCTGATGGTATTACCCTAGAGTTTTGGCTTTATGACCAGAATTCAATGTTCTGTCCGCACACAGTCAGATGGCTGATGGCAAGATTATTTCGTTTTCTGAATCGTCAGTCTGCTGCCTTACCTCGTTCTCGAGGCTAGCAATCTTTTCCGGAACTTTGGACGCTTGTCTATTCCGTACTCAACAACTGCCGAAACAACCATCGCAGTCTATAAAGGTGGATTGCCATCAAACATCTGATTGTATTGATACGATATGAGGCAAGATGAGTCAAGCATCATCGAAGTTCTCTGCACATAGTAACGTTTGAAATTCTGCGTCGTTCTTTAAAAAGTCATCTTGTATTTCTTGTATTTTCAACTCCGAAAATTCTTCGATAGAGTTTTGAAGTTTGGCGGGTATGTGGAAAGTTCTCTTGGCATCTGCCTTTGCGGTACAAATGAATGGTGCTGGAGCGGGACAGTATTTGTTATATACTGACATGAAACTTTCATTTAGCTTTTTTAATGCTTTCCCTTCGTTTGGATCTTTCTTTCAATAATAATAGTTGTTCGAACGCTTCTGCTTAAATTTGCCCTTTCCAGTCGTATATGTTATTCTTTTTTCAAAACATAGGTTGCGTGAAGTGCTCAGATTATTCGGAGATCCACTGTGCCATGGTGACCAACTCCTCTCTTCCGCTTTTCCACGGTGAATTTCATCTGCGGAATCATGCATCCCATTTGAGCGGGGGGATGCATGAATCCTGCTATCTTTTCCACACCTAATATCATTTTCTTGCGGTAACTTTGTGGATCAGTTTCTAACGGATGGTTCCAAAATCACATGCAGTATCAGTATTACTGCTACAGCTGTCGGGAAATTCAACAGCTAGACCCAGTGGAGCCGCCTACTTTTCCATAGTTAGCTCCGTTTCTCAGATCGGCTTTCTGATAGATCAGCGTGCGCCACCTTCCCCACCTCCCTTCGTTTGGTAGATAAGCATGGGTCTACATGTGTACGACATTGGTATAAACAGTGCTCAGTATGGTAGTGAGAGGTACAGGTAGCAGTGCCAGGTAACAATAGAAACAGAAGCATGCGTTATTGGCGGTAGTGGTAAATAGAGCTGCAACAGGTGGTAGTTTTTGATGCCAGAAGTTAGTATTGATACTGGGTGCAGCAAACGGTTCTGGAGTGGTAAAACAAAGAGCAGGACTTAACAAAACTCGCTGTCTTCGACTTTCTGTGGCACCTGCAGTCGCATCGCTTCCACCCGCCGTTCTTGTGGCATTTCATCTTTCAGTTGGTCACTCTCCGCACTGGCCACTTGTGTAGAGTGACCACTTGGTCACTCTCAGCAAGAGCTTACTGAACTGTTTGATACGCAAAAGGTTCCTAAACGTAATCGGTGCATTACGGGCAAGTGTAAATTGAGTAGGTCGGATCGTACAAATTACTGTTTAAGACAAAATGATGACGTTGATCCAGTTGGCGTCTTTCGAGCGTACCTCCAATCCTCCTGCAACGGTACGTCCGCAGTATCGAATGTCGCCGCGTACCGAGTCGAGCGACCACGGCTATTCGACAATGACTGATAGGATGGCAGGCGAGGAAAGCGAATGCGCAACTAGCAGGTAGCAAATTCTTGCTCAATTCTTAGGCAAAGAGAGGTGTCTAAAGTACCGAGCAAACTGTCGTTTTGCCTACCTTCAAATTGCCTAGTTGATTCGTTTAGGTGTTTATAGCATGATTAACTTTTCTTGTGAATTTTTTATGCCACCATACCGTTTTTTTTGTTTTAAATTAAAGGATGCTAACCGTTGACGCAAAACTGGAAAATTTGTACAGGTGATGTGCATTGACAGAAATTTTCTTGATTGTTATCTTATGAAACATTTGCTAGGCGTTACTAGTGTTGTACGAAGAGTGGGACGTCTGAAGACCTTCTGCCTTGAATTTTTCCTAGTCTGCCTTGTCCCTATTTTAGGGTCGTCTTCGAGAAATTCTTTAACACTTTGAGAGAACGTTCCCTCTTCCTCCATGCAGTAAGCAAACGCGGCATGACTTTCAGTTTTCAGTGACAAATTGTCATCGTGATATCTTTTTTTTTGTTGTTGTTGTTTAAGGTGTTTACGTCTATAGGGATGTAGTTTTCGTGACTTGTTGAAGCAGGTTGATTTTCTCTGCGCTGGAGCTGAAGGGAAGGAAAAGAGGCTGCAATTGGTAAAGAAGAGTTCAGGTAGAAAGATATGCCAGAAGGTTGCTGTAAAAGCTGTATTATCATGAGTTTGAGGCACTAGACGAGCTAGCTTCCATCAATATACTTTAATGGGCATTATCTTGCGTTTCAGTGTGAATATGTCGCGGCAAACCGGTAGAACGGTTTTGACAACAATTTACGCAAACGAGGATGACTGTTCAAATGTAGTGACTACGGAAGCGGATGTTCATCAAATTCCAGCTGGATTATTTCTCGCCTCATAGTGTTTCATAGGTTGTATCGATGTGTTCTTTCCCGATGATGGCACACAATGAGCCATTTCGAGAACGCATATCCTAGTACAGGTCTCGCTAGTCTCTATTTGTTAATGCGTTAATGAAGACGCGAGTTTGTATTAGTATTTTATGCGTTCCTACTGCCAACTCGTTTGATTCTTTCCGTGTTATTTTGGTGTGTGGCTATGTAGTGTTGCTTTTATTTTTCGCAAATAAGTCATATTTCAGCGTCTCAACTTACTTCAAAGCAGTTACGGTTTTGACAGCACTGATGTCGACCAAACTGTGCACTGTTCTCTAGTTGTGAAAACCAAATTGAAGTAGCAGCGGCCGAGGGACTTCTGTTTTATGCAAAGTTGTTTACGTTCGATTCCTGGGTTTGTCTGGGAGTTAGGATGATTTGGGAGCATACCCCTATCCACGTGTGTGCTGTCCGATTTTTCACTATTGTGATTGCAAAGAATTTTCATCTAAGATGTGTCCATCATCAAAATGTTGTCCACTATTAAACGCATCATGAAAGATGATAGTAGGGTAGTCTCAGACTAAGAAAGTAGCCTTGATCTAAGTGCTTTCACGAATGTTGTTGGCATCTCTACGCCAATATGTTACCTGAGATGTGATGCGAAATTTCAATTGCTTCACATTATTAAGGGATAATTAATTTTGTTTAAATTGTTTGTGAAAGTTTGCGCCCTCACCGAAAACCTTTAGTATTCGTTTATTTATTTTTGATTTTAATTTGCCCGCACGGGTATCTCAGGGTTGTTCGCTTCGTTCGATTTGTTTGTTCTCTTTCTTTTTCTGTTAGTATCTTATGTGTACCTTTTTTCTAGTATCTTATTTCTCCGTACTCATTATTGAAGTGATTATAAGATGGCACAAAAATTTTTGCACATTTCCTCAATCTTGCCACATTCTTCTTTTATTTACTACTTTCTTTTGCTGTTTTATTCATACTCCGTAACTTCTTACTAACGATAGGAACACCGCAAAGTGGAAGTACTGAATTCCGGTGGGACTTTTTTTCATCATTTTAAAAAGAACAATCGGGTCTCCCTATCGACTCTGATAGAACAACTACTGACTAAGCTAATTTGAATTTACTCGTTCGGTTGCATTTCTAATTTATTTGTAGTAACGATCTCAGTGTTTCTTCTCCTTTTTTCAAACTTTTTGGTGACCATGTTGTCAATACTGGAAGCCTAAAGTAAGATGCCGAGTAAAATAAGCCGGAAGTAAGGCTTCATCGTGACATCTCCATCTACTTATGATCTCTGTCTGTGGAGTTCATTTGTAGTACATCTTCGCAAACATCTGTTGTTTTTCCTCGATGTGGTGCCTTACATTTGAATTTTTGGCTTTCCTTGAATCCGGAAGTTTGTTCGTACTTTTTGCTTATTGAGTAAATAAGAGGAAAAAGACGCGGATGTTTGCGAGTATCGCTACGAGAAGAGAGCCACCAATGTCTTAAGGGCATATAGTCCAGTGAGGAAAGATCGCAAAAGAAAATTTAGTGCATCGTTGTGAATTCTGGCAGGGAGATTGTGAATCCAGCGTGCACTAATAAAAACCATACTGGCGTGATCAAGTTTTGTGGTCATCCCCCACCCCCCCCCCCCACTCCCCCGTCCCCGACTGCCGTCACTCTGTCCTCTCCTCTTTATTTGAAAAGGTTACATTGAAAAGGTTTTCCTTCTTAAGATGGATGTAATTTTCCGTTCTTCTCTAAATAAGCTCAATAACTCTTTTTTCTTCTTTTTTTTGGATAGGCCAGTTGGCGTGGAACGGATGTCTTTTTTTTCGTTTTCGGCGATTCTAAGTTCTTTCTTCATCAGTTGTTCTTTAAAGGAAAAGCGTACTTGCTTCTCTATGAATGCGAATGCGTCTTCCTAGCGAAGTAGTGCTCATTTGAGTCAAATATATGCGATCCACATTAATTGTTAGTCCATTAAGGATTACTGCTCATCAATTTTGCCATTGTACAAATAAAGCGTTTCGCCATCGACATTACGGTTAGTGGTGAGACGTTATGTGTTTTTGTTCGTATAAATTGTTGCTTTATCGTTAAGCTCATCGTCAAGCATGATATTGTGGCAGAGCTTTTGCTTTTGGTTTTTGTTGCAGCCAAGTTCTGATAGTTTCACTAAATATATACGACACTTTATTTTCAGTATTTAATGCATTTCCGTATTTCTCAGGACCTTTCGATAATTTAGATTCATTTTCTAGAATTAATAGTGGTAGTGAATCACATATTGAAGGGTTGTTTATCGATGTTCACATCATAGTTTGCAGAGCAGAATGGGTGCAAAGCTGATTTTAGATGAGTTGAATTAATCTTTAATTTATAATCTTTTTTTCACCATGTAATTCCTCAGGAATCTGAGCGTTTTTTTTTGCGAAAAATTCTGAAGTTTTTGAGGATATTAAGATGTTAGCAGCTATTTAGGAGGAAACATCGGGTATTGGTAGAAGCTTATCCTGAACATTCAAGTGGCTGGCTAAGCAGTATAGTGAACGACGGTTTTTAACGGATTTAGAATATATTGTTTCGCTACATCGACCAATTTCGGTGGAGAGGGTCTCGGCAAACGATACAGGAACCCACTCTTTTCGGTCGTTTTGTTTTGAGTTGCTAATGTCACTTTAAATAGCAGTATAATATGTAACTGATTGTTAGCGTATGTTCACATGTGGCAACAAATTGTTGCAGATTGTCTTCAATGAATAAATGACAATTGTTGAGGTATGATCGCTGAATTGTGCGATCGACTCGTGTTTACATTTTTTGACGTGTTGCCATATTATTCTCAGCAACGTCACATCTGCAAACAATTCGAAAGCTGCCGTTTCTCAGGGAACGACGGAAGTCTTTGTTGTTATTGTCGGTTGGTGCAGACATCGTTTGTTGGTCGAATCTAAAAGAGAGATGTTAATCACAACGGCAAATCGTTCAGCAGAATGCGCGAATTGTGTTGAATGAAGATATTTCAGCTCTAAAGTTTTGCGCTAGATGCAATCTCTGTCCGTGATATTTAGTTCTTTTGCGCAATACAACGCGAGAATCACAGCACCTGCCTCCCATTAGATCTGTATGAGACCATCGGATTCATCGGAAGCATATTTGAAACTGTTAGTACATTGAATTTTGACTGAACAGCATTTCGCACTCATAATATATTTGCGAATTGTAGCACGTTTTATGCACTAATCTGTTTGCATGCTATATATAGCAATGCAGTGGTTTTAGAAGCACAAAATTGCCGTTTATGAGCGGTAAATGCTGTCAGCAATCACTTGGGGGGTTGGGAGGGGGGGGGGGGGGGGGGGGGAGTAGAATAGTGATTTACAGCTTATCATAAACGACTCTATATCACGTTCTTTTTTTAATTGGTAGCGGACGGTCTTAAATGAAACGCAGAAAAGGATCGACTGGTTTATATCACTTGACCTATCTTCTTATCCTTTCGAGAATAATCACTTGATCCTCAAGCAGCAAATAAGGTGGCTGTGCGTAGATGGATATCATATAAAAATGGAAAGATAGAAAGAGCTTCGTCGACCATCGAGAACGGAGTCAAATAATGGTTTTTAAAAAAAAATAGTTTTTTCAAATAGTTTTCAAAAAAACCCTCAGAGTGAAGTAGAGGATTGGCGTTCTTTTTTTATAGCTGTAGAATATTGTATATTTAGTGTTGTTCCATATGAATTTCTTCATCCATTGATGTTTTCCAGCTTGTCATCCATAGCCGAAATAATGAAAGTTTTTCAAAAGCAATTTTGCGTAGTGTATGAATCAACATAAGCGATTGTGAATTATACGAAAGATTTGTGATGAGAAGTCTAGGTGACTGTGAACGTTTCTTGCAGTCAAAACATTCAATACCTGAAAGATGAAGATCCTATAAGAAGATATTTCGCAATGAGACACTTCGAAATTGCATAACAACGCTTCAGTCCATAGGAGTTCTTTTTTTTTTCACAGAAAGTTGGCGTAACACAAAATGAGGCAGCTGAATTGGCCGAGTGTCGTTTTCGTCTTATTTTCAGATGCAATTTATTCGTTATAAAGCGAGTATCTCACAAGAACGGTAAGGTACGGCACGAGCGACTAGTGAAAATTTAAAGCTTTCGATGAGACGGCTACTGTGAACCGAATATGTCGGCAGTCTACGTAGAATGTGCTTTACAATTTCAGAACTGCATTATTCGCGATCGTGCATAACGATAGACGCCATTTGTCGTATCTGTTCTGTTGTGTTCAATGTTATCGTTTTACGACTGCTTATATTTTTGGTATGCAGATGAGACAAATTAAACGATTGGGTTTTCGTTCTATCGCTTTGCTTGTCGTCGATTGGATGACAAAAATTTAGATCGTACTAAGAAGTCGGCGAAAAAATATTACGCCCATTAGATGCTAGACCCAGCGTTCTTTTATTTTCTTTTATTACTAATATAATTTGCTCATCTCTGATATTGGTTGTGGGCTCGTAATTCTTGCTATTTTTCTATAAGGAATCAATGCTTGCGTTAATGGATATTTGTGAACTATGCATTTAATGAGCCAACATCGGCAAGCGATAAAAAAACCCTATCGTATGCGCTTCATATGAGATAATTATGTTCGGATGTCAAAACGTAGGGTAATAAGTAACGTGCGATGACGTTTATTTGTTTCGGTAGGCGAATGATAATCGCTCAGTTAGAACGATTGTGCTTCATGGTGCTTGCTCTCTAGTCGACGTGCCTAGCAACTCAACCTCATTCTACGCGTTTTTTTTCTTTTTTGTTAAACCGATAAGGCTTTACTCCATAGAATACGGCGTATCTGTTATTGTTGCTGTTCACGAGTCGGAACTGCAACGACCCATTGAATAACTATCCTTTCGCTTTGATTATGCTACAACAAGATGTCGATCCTTCCGAGCCGCGTTCGTTTTATGGCCAGTATTACAGTTTCATTTCGCTCAGTCACTGTTTTGTGCTTGAAACGATAACTCATTATGGGATGGAAACATCGTTCCGTCGACGAAGCACTAAAATGCATCGGAAGGATTAGAGATGTTAAATGATGTTAGATGGACAACACATTCGATTGATTGTATTGGGCATATCCAAATGATTGCAATCACCTAAATAATTCGACGGAGTGCCTACTGTATACAAATAGATGCCGAAATTTGATATACGGTTGAAGCTATGGTGTTAAGAAACTGTAAAGAATCAGTGCATTTCCGAGGGTGTTGAAACTGGCTAAGCTAGGCAATATCGAAAATTCGCGAAAATTACATCCTACCCTACCTGTGAATTTTAGCATTTTATTAGCAATATTCATGCTCGCTTTCTTCCTCCTATATAAAGTTGACTTTCGACGACAGTCACTGCATACTTCAGTCCAAAGTACTCGACTTTCGTGGGAGGATTTAAGGTTAACCGAGTTCCGGACTTCTAATGCTCCTATTTTTCGCTCATGTTATGCAACAGTTTTTTTTTTTTTTGCTTCATTTAGGGCATTTTTCCCTATAAGAAGCCGCTGTATCCGGGACCGGTCTGCACTTCTCATCTGATCTGTAACTTCTCCACCACCTTCGCCAATCTCTTTTGGAGTAGACGAAAAATNCCCCCCCCCCCCCCCCCCCCCCGCTCTCTTTGTTCATCATCTCTTGCTTACCGTTAATACAGCTCCTTCTCTTATCGTCGCCTTGTCGCTTTTTCTTCTTTTAACACCAATATACCGCCAAATATTTCGGCAGATAACAAAGGTGTCATAAAGTCTTACAGAACATTTTCGTGCCCCGGAACCAAGCTTCTCGCTTTCCCTTTATTGCGGGAGAAGTTACCGAGGGTAGGGTGGAGCGTGGGGGTAGAGAGGAGTGAAGTATGAGGGGAGGGGGCGGAAGAAGCAAGGCTATACTCATCCTTTCGATAGAGAGAGACAATGAACATCTCTCTGATCTTAAACACTTCCCTGCTTTATCAATCCCTCACTGT